>JABMBR010006892.1:0-57038 GCA_018881525.1 Meteorus sp. PSUC_FEM 10030008
AAATATTTCATAAATTATTATCTCTCGATTTGTATATGTACAAGCATTAACAAGTTAGTTGATGAGTGCGTGTAAACATGTCTGCGTTTTTACTTATCTGTCATAAAAATGTTAATGACGAAGTCGGGTAAATGTTTGGGATGTATATATACTAAGTACAACGTGAGAATTCATAACCACATTTAGAAGGCTAATGCGCTTTCACAGAATGTTATTATCCCACACCCATAGTAATAATTTATTTTAACATTGGATACATAAATACTTTTAACATTACAAATGCACTCTACTCAAAAACACTGTAATCATCTGTTGGTAGATGACTTGGACAACAATTGATGCACCGCCACCACCACTTTAAACATATACATATGAATAAACATATTTTTCATCATATTTCATTGGCATCAAGCTGTTCGTTCGTAGACAGGATTCCACACACATACACACACACTGTGAACATTCACCATGCCAACCATGATCGATATCCTTTAGAAAATTCTTTGACAAACAACCAGGACTTCTATAACAATTCACATAGCATTAATAATTCGAGTTGACTGAATATTTCTATCATCCATTTGAATCAGCCATTTCTTGTCCCTTAAATTTCATCCGACCCTTGTGAGGTATTTTTTTTCTTCACCCCTTTTAGAACATTCTCAAAAATACGAACATGAATACATCACAGAGGGATTAAATGTGAGACAGGTCCTTTATACTTTCGACCGACCGTGATTATTCCAAGCTCTTCAAACTGTCTCTTTTTTTTCATTCCATAAATTCGGGTTTTCCCAAATCTCTGATTAGGATAAAATTCCGAGTAAATATGTGTGTAGGAGGAGGAATGTGAACAAAAAAGATGGGATAGAAATTATGGATGACGTGTAAATAATTTTTTGATCGATGCTAATTTCATTTTTCTATTGGAAATTAAATTCCAACTCGCTAGCATAGTTACATATTGAGAGATCAAAGATTACATTTTTGAGAAATAGAAAATGAAATATTACGTTAATTTACAATTTATGATCGGCGGTTTATCTTTTCTGAGATACACCGAGCTTTGCCCTTCCAATGGAACAAATTAAAAGTCCAATTAAAACTTTAATACGTCACGATTGTTTGAAAGGGAAGTGAAGATGTAACTTGAGAATAATCTGAGATTTAAGAGTTGCAATTTGCACTTAAATTGATAAAAAAGAAGAAGAAGAAAAAGAAATTTATTCTTGTTTCAATTGCGGAAATGGTTTTTGAATGTCGAGTATATTTTTTTCTCTGTGCGTGCATGCGAGCTCTCAACACTCTTTTTTTTACATTCCCTTACAATAACTTAATATAATTTTCAGTAACAAACCATCCGTTTGAAGATGTAATGAAGGTAATTGCTTGTGAAGATCATGGTTTAGATTTCAAGTAAGATACATGAATTTCCATCGACTTGTTGAGTAGTCCTCATTCCTCCCATCCACAATCTGTTTCGAACGTCCTACTCCATCGATTTTTAACGATTTTTATGTCGAAATTCGCAGCAGAATTTGATATCTAAGACCAGTGTTATTATTCAAACAAACAATTAAACACGAATGAATAAATACCTAATGATAGCTTATCGACATAATTCAACCTCAATGATAATTAATTATCCATCACCCATATTTTCCTCGATAAACGCTTGAAAAACCTGCTCTGCATTAAACGTCAAAAATAGTACAATCTCCCATTATTCACAATCAATAATATTCTGAATGAAAGGAAAATGACTATTCATCAAAGATAATAAATATAATTCAATACAGCTCAATTTAAATAAAATATTTCACACAAGTAAATCATTTCATTCCATCATCATCAAAATCCATATAATACGTTATCAGTCAATAAATAAAAGCCAAGTCAAACAAATAAATAACTAAATTGACAACGTCCATTTAACATCTATTATAAACGTCTATATACAAGTATATAACTTCACGCTTAAATTTTCAAAGCGACCAATTCCCAATGAATTGACTGCGTGTGTATGCATATGGTGAAAGTGTGCGAACGCCCGGGAGCGACGAATGGGTCTCAAGTCTACACGCGCGTGGAAGCGCCAGTATATAGCGTTACCTTCACATGCATACATGGATATATAGTTATACATATGTGGCACCAGCGACAATATAATGACGATGGGAAAAAGGGAAAACGCAAGGAAGAGAAAAGACACCCTACGGCTATATCCATACACAAACCTCGTATCGTTCTCTGTGCGTTCGTATACACATCTTTCACCTCATGAATTTAACGAGAAATTACAAATAATAATCAACCACATCGAACTCACAATTGCCACGTAGAAGAGAAAACAACCAAATGTATAAATTACGATATAAAACATGATGCTGACTAATAATATATCAATTAAAATATATTGTTGCATTTTTTGTATTTAATTGTTGCTTATTTCATTTTTCAATTTATTATTTCTAGTCTTCTTCATTTTTTCTTCTCATTTTTATTCGTATTGCATTTATCTTGAGTAGATGGTGTGACTAATTGTAATGTTTCAATTTAAATAAATGCCATGACACACACTCATGATGATTTTTTTTTTATACCTGGAGCTTATTGTCTTATAGTTGGTATGTACCAGTGTACCTTCCATTCATTAAGATGAATCACTGGTCAAGTGCTTGTAGAATTGCTCAGTCGTTTTATTACAGTCAACATTATATTACCCACTTCCGCTATTTTGTAGTTTGTGGCAATGTCTATTGCACAGTGGTGATTGTTGTTGTGTTGTTGAATGTGCGTAGAACTTTTTTGATGTTTGTAAATGCTTCAAGTGTGGTTAATAATCCGTTTAAAATGACTTTGTACTGAAATTAAGCAATTAATTATAATGTAATAGTTGTAATTAAGATATTTCGAAAAAAATTAAACTGCAGTGATTAAAGCTGCTTGGAAGATTGTGTGAGTAAGAAAATTTTGAGTTTTTCATTTCGTATTGGGATAAAAATGGACGAGATGATAAGAATTAATTGAAATGAGATAAAAATTCACTGTCTACTCTGACAACTACCGTGTAAGATTGATTGTGAGTTTACTGAACGAAATCCATCTTCGTTGATGATTGGCAATTTATAATCTTGTTTAAGTAAATCGATGCATGGAATCCTCTCACGTTGATGCAAATATTTGCATAACAATCAATCAATGTGTAAATAATAATGAACAAGAATAATATTAATTGTTTGATGAAAATTATTGACATACCAATTATCTGATATTTATTTTGAATTGAAAATGTTCATAAATGCGCTGAAGTGTTTGGCATCAGCCGATGACATTTACTCATTCATCATATCATGAAATCCTGCTAAACTGCTCGAATCATATTCATTCATTAATTGATAAAAGTGATGTGACGAGTAAAATAAAAATTATTACAGTTCCGAAAATTATCAAATTATTGATTAAAAATTAAAATTGTTCCAGGTACAAAGGCTCGCCGAGTACGAACGATACTTAGGTCAAGAAGCCCGAAATCTTGTGGACAACAGTAACAACAGTGTGGGCAGTGGCGCAGTACTTCAACGTGGTCAATTGGAGGGAGATCTTCATCGTATCCAAGAATTGTTTCCGGGCGACCACCTGCGTCTTCATGAGCGCGATGTGCTCACAACGGTAAGTTTATCGTATAAATTCTTTTACCACCTGACAAACAAACACACACACACACACACACACGCACACACACACACACACACACACGCACACACACACACACACACACACACACACAAATATTATCCTCAAACATTCTCCACCAACGCAATGCAACCAGAGACAATTACACCTAATTGCTTGGACGAACAACTTCGCTTGCAACGTTACAAGCATTGGACGTTGAAGTCTCTATCGTTTCTTAGAATACAGTGCTAGAAAAAAATATATATAAGCATTCTTTTCATTCACATTTTTCTATTTATTTTACTGCCATGACACACGTTTATATGAGTGTGTGTGTGTGTCCGATGATGTGTTGGATGTTGGACTTCCTCCTTCTTCATATTTGACGTTGGAGAATTCCACTTGAGCAACACAAGTAACTTCTCATGCATGATCTCTCTTACGTGGAATAAGGGTCTTGGGTAATTTTCTGCAGCTACCTCGGGCGATCAGTTTACGCTTTTAAATCTTCATACCATGACCTATCCTCCCTGTACCGTTCTTGGTATAAAAGGTGATGACCCTTGAATAAGGTGGACCCTGAGGGAAGGAAGATGATCATACTCAATGCACTCTCCTTCCGTGACACGCATCTAACGTATTTTTATTATTAATCATGCGATTGATGTGAACTATGTGAGAAAATATTTTGTATAATGACAACGAGAGCGATGAAATTGGATGAAATGAACATCGTGGTTAATATCAACGTTATATTGTCCTATGTTGGGGCGCGTGGGCATCAAAAGTGAGCGTATAAATATAATTTGCATAATGGGCGGTTTTATTGTCAAGAGCACATATGGATTACTCTGTGTATATGTGTACAATTTGCTACATTATTTAGCACATTTCAACGTGAGACATATTGTTTGTATGCGTAGGAATGAAACAGACATGTACATGTGTGTATGTAAATTTGATAAAAATGAATTGTATATTTATGAATTATAACATTGTAAAATGAGTGTATAA
This sequence comes from Meteorus sp. PSUC_FEM 10030008, assembly GCA_018881525.1. Classification (NCBI taxonomy): domain Eukaryota; kingdom Metazoa; phylum Arthropoda; class Insecta; order Hymenoptera; family Braconidae; genus Meteorus; species Meteorus sp. PSUC_FEM 10030008. The sequence continues at coordinate 4,693 of JABMBR010006892.1, forward strand.
GTGTATGTGTTGCGTGTGCTCACTTTTACATCTTGTGTCTTGTACAAATCCATGTCGCACGCACTCATTTATTCATCAGTTTCATGTCGTATAAGATGAGAGGAGGAAGAAAAAAAAAATGAAGAATGAAAAATGAAACGAAATATAATCAATGAGCACACCACAACTTTCTACATGCGTAATGTATGGAAAGGTAACGCATTGTGTATATGGGCGAAGTTTACAGCAGCGTAGGTGCGACATGTGAGTGTACACATGTGGTGATGTAAAAAATAACTGTTTTATTCTGCGATGAATGAATTACAAGTTTTATTTTTCTGGCCAGTTGTTGTCCTCAACTTGATCGGCTCATTAACTCACATGTCATAGCTTTGCATTTCATCTGGGTGCATTGAGACGTTGGTTCTGTTTGATTGTCAAGTATTGTGCTGGATAAGTCCAGAAAAGGATTTTTATAACAGTGAAAGAATTGAATGTAGAGAGAATTAATGAATGAAGTTGAGAGAGCACGAGAAAAATTCCATATTCCTGATAAGTCAATACATCAATAAATAATTTATCCTTTTCGTTTAATTTATTGCAGAAGATGAAGAGCTTGATACGCAAAAGAAGTGGTCCCAATCCAGGTCGAATAACACGTGCGCTATCGCAAAAAAATCTACAGAATGTTGGTGCACCAATGCCAGCATCAAAATCACCACCCAGGACATTTCTTCTGGAAACACCAGTTCAATTTACGACTGGAATGCAATCACAAGATCGACATCTATTTTTATTCACTGATCTTCTGTTAATTGCTAAGGCACGAAGTGGTGGGAATTTCAAACTGAAACAAACAGTTAAAATGAGTGAACTCTGGTTGACAGCAGGCCACATTGAGGACGTCGCCGAGACGAATAAATCGCAAGAAACGAGCTTTGTACTTGGCTGGCCCACGACAAATGTCGTTGCGACCTTCATGTAAGTTTTATGTACTACTTCACTCTTTTATCCATTCGCGTTCTCTTGTAGTATAGTGATCAAATGATATTAAACATCCGCAGACTCGACATCGCATTATAATGTCAAGGAATGTTTTCTCTATTGTTTTACTGAGTAACCGATTAAATATCCAATAAATAAACAATACAAATGTATATACATATGCATATTACGTGATTGAAATTCTAAGAATTTATTCATTTTATTATTTACATATTTTCTATATTAACTTTTTTTTTTATTTCTATTTGCAGGACTGCTGCAGCGCGAGATTTGTGGTGGGGTAGACTCACTGAGTTGGTGAGGGAGGAGAGTTTGAAGGAGCCGCCAGACACGAACATTCAAGTCGTGTATCACGACAGTGACACAAACACTGAATACGTAAGTATCTAATGCGACACGTGGTGGTTACGCCTATTGCGGTTGAATATTACCGCAGTAAGCACCACATACAACTAAATTTCCTCTTTTATTTTCCCAAAGAAAAAAAGAGCGTGTAACAGTCCATTATGTGGTTACGTGTGACACCGCGTACTTTAATAATTCACATTCAAACAATTTTTTTTTCTCATTTTTCATTTTATTCTTCTCTGCCACAACAGTGTAAAACGATAATGGTGAGTTCCGAGATGACAGCAGCTGCGTGTGTCAATCTTGCTACTCGACTATTGGATCTTCAAGGACCATTTCAGTTGTGGGCGAGGACATCCTTGGATGAAGCACCATATCCATTGATCGGCCATGAAAGGCCTTTTGCCATAAAACTCTCAAATTTACGACACACTCTATCAACAGAGGAGGGATTTGATTTAGAGCACTGCAACAAAAGTGGACATGATACGTGTCACTTTATATTACGACCAGTACTCAAATCTCCGATAAAAAAAAATAAATCAAAGATTACTGGATTGTTGAGAAGATCGTTGTCACTAAATCCAAGTATATTTGGCGTCAATCTGTCACGATTAGATGATAATGGATTGCCGAAACCGGTCTTGGTTATGCTTCAACAATTATTCGCCAAGGGACCATTCACACAAGGGATATTTCGTAAATCGGCTAACGTTAGAATCGTTCGTGAATTGAGAGATCAAATTGAATCAACTGGTGATCCATGTTGCCTTGAGGATGCACCTATAATTGCTGTTGCCGCATTGCTCAAAGATTTTCTTAGATCATTACCGGATCCACTGTTGACTTCTCATTTATTCCCATTGTGGATGGCAAGCCTTGAAACGGCAAATCCTGTACAGACCATCAAGAGGTGAGGCATTCGTACTCATAATTACAGTCACTTCATAACGTATAGAAACCCCATTTTACAATTTTATTTTATTCATTTGTTTGTTCACCATTATTCGCAGCATACTGGATCGACTACCCAAAGCAAATTACACATTGTTATCACATGTTGTTTGTGTGCTACACCACATTGCACGTCGATCGAAGCACAATTTGATGTGCGCAAGCAATTTAGGTGTATGTTGCGGTCCAAGTTTGCTCTGGTCACAGAATCCAACTGTGAATCAGAGTCGTGCAATTCCTGCGCTCACAGAAATGCTCATACGTCATTGTGAAGTACTTTTCGGTGACGGTGTGACTCAGCTGCTCGGCGAGGAACGCAGCGACAGCGGAGCTGAAGAGAGTACTGATAGCCTACACTGTGAGTAATTGACGATTCATCGTCTCAGTAATTCATTTCCTGATTTTTCTCTTTTCTCTTTTTTTTTCTTTCCAACATGAAATGGTTTTACGAAAAAAACAAAAAAAAACGTTCTCTGATCATTGTTTTTTCGTTGCGTTTGTTGCAGCAGGTGGGCTTTCACTTGATAGTTTGGATTTGACCGAACCACCACGGAAAGATCACATGTCACTATCACGGGATTCAGGATTGACGCTTTCCGATTGTCAATTATTCATCCCTGAGTCACCTGTCGGCTCGGAAGATTCAGCAGTGAACGCATCGACGCCTAGTTTCGACAAATCATTAACTGATAAAGATAACAACAATAAATCAATAAATAAATCATATGTTCGCGTTTACAGTGGATGGGAAGACAGATTGAATAGTTTTTCTACGCAAAACGGTGTGGAGAATGGTTTCAGAGATGGTGAAAAACACACCAGTTATCCAAATCCAAATTTCCAAAGGCAAGATTGGTTACGGGCACAATTGAAACGTACACCAAGAACAAAGCTCGATGAACAAGAACAACAGCGTAAAGAGCGATTTGACGATAAAGATATTTATAGCAGAGATTATCTTCGACAAAGTTCAATGAAGGAAAATGTTGAGAATTGCAAAGAAATTGTTTACCGATCTCAGCACGATGTTTCACGCGATGTGCGTGTTGATTATGACAGATCGCAACAACAAGAGTCGTGCGCAGAGAGAGTATCAATTCACGGATCCGAACAAGGTTCAACGGGCGAATCAACATTATCTAATGAACGTTATGAATTTAAGAAGGATCGTTTTGGTGATTTCAAAAAAATGAAATCCGATGTTTATTCAACTAGAGAGTCGCCAGTTTCGCAAAATGGGAGTTATCATTCGAGTAGCGATCTTTATGAATTCAAGAAAGTTAAAAGTGAAATTTATGTTACTGTAAATAAGGAATCTACGAGGAACGGTGGTGATCGTTTTGAGCATGAGAGGCTTGATAATAATATATATAGCAATCGTGAAACAACAACAGAAATATATGGCTCACGAGAACGTACAGACATGTACACATTCAAACAAGCTGAAGCGATCGATGGATTTTGTGATGAGGAGGCTGATGATGACACTAGAACATGGCCAGATACACCACCACCACTCCCACCTAGACTCAGGCATTTGCCGCCAGTACATATGAGTTTAGAGGACCGACATAAAGTCGCTGGACGGTCAAGATCATTACCACCACCACCACCGTATCGACCACCGCCACAACCACGAGCACCAATCACTACTAGACACCTTGGATACACGAGATCAGTCGTTGATGATGAGAGTTACGTCTGAAATCACTCGCCCAAATCCCCGAACAATTAGAAACATATTAGCGCTCAAAAGCATTTATTAATCCGTTCATGGAGTCTTGATGTAATCGAACCTAGTCCGAATCATGAAAAATTTTATCGATTTAGGTCGAATTATTTTCCAGTAAGGGAGAAGATAATGGATTTGAATGAATAACGTATGATTGTTGTGTGAATGAATATGTGTACGTATGCGAGCGTCTGCCTTTGTGCAATGACGTTGAATTATTTTCATATAATTGTTGTTAAATAATGTCACGTTGACAATAATTTTATAAAATTTACTCGCGTGAAAAATAATTTCATTGAAATATGAAATTTTACTTGTATTTGTTCAATAATTCAGGGTGCTTCCACAGACTTACAATTCATATTAATAAATTGTTAGTGTTTATCATATTTGGTGATTAAACGTGAAGAAAAAATGTTTATAATTGATGAATACATAAGCTATCTATATTTGGACGTGACTTGGGTCGAATGATAGTTTGATAATTTTTTTTTTTTTTTTCATTATTTTTTTTTAAACCAAGAGAACAATTTCTGTCAACTTTATATCCATACAACAAACTTGAGATTGGTTCAATCATTTATATCAGATCAATCGTGATTAATCATTCATTTAAATTAACAAAAAGTATTCAGTCCATCATTCGGATATTCAATGATTTATCATGGATAATTATTTTTTACCTTTTTTTTCCTACTTTTATTCTAATTTCTAATAAAAAAAAACGTTTTTTCCTCAATCAAAAAGAAGTATCTCCTTGAGTTTGTTCTGAATAAATGGACTTTTGAATTGCTACTTTGAAATTTTTTACATGTACATTTATTATTACTATTATTGAAATAATTTTTTTCCTATGAGAGAATTTTCCCTGGCGGTTATATGAAAATCAGTTTCGTGTATCTATATAACATGACATTAATTATAACATTTATGGATATAATATCTGTATATAAATATAAATATATAGGTATTAAATCCTGTATGGATATATCATACATTCGTTTGAAGAAAATTGATATTGTCCAATTATTTCTATATGATAAGATGATAAGAAATGTATTATTTTCCATTATTTTATTTCCTGTAAATATTATATTCAAAACTTTTATATCGATGGTGAAACTTTATGAACATGAATACATATACAACGCCACTAAAGCATTAAACATGTATACTTGTCTATAAATTATACGATTCGCGATGGAAAAAAAATATACGTCAAATTGTGCAGTGTTTTTTTTCTCCTTTTCAACCTGATTGTTACGTGATTGATTGCTGAGTCGTGAGGCACCTTGAAATTAGACACAAAAGAGAAGCAAGGTTGCTCGAAAACGAATTCCAATACTTCACGACGTGTTAATCATGCAACTTTTCAACTTATATCAATCCAATTATTCTGTTTGATTGGAAATACTATGCAATTCGACGAGTTTGCGAATCTTCAATTGGATAAACCCATTTTACATGGTTTGAGAGTACGTGATTTACTACAAAGTATTTGCGCATTGGAGTTCTTTTTTGTAATTTCCTAACCTAATGCACTCTCTTCAATTTTTTAGACAGAAGATCAGTTGAGAAAACATACATTAGACAAAGCACTAGAGTTGAAACCAATAGATCGTGCTCTGCATCTTTTATTGTAAGTACGAAAGAAAAGAAGAAACGTCTATTGAATGTTCCACCCATTGAATGAGTCCATAAATATTCATTTGAATCGTATACAATATAATTGCATAATTTGTCGTGCTCCAATGCCTCATCCTCCTCTTTCATTAATCAAACAAAATTACATATATATACACGTGTTTGTGATTGTTATAATTAAGGTTGTTCATTTACGTAACAGAATAACATGTAGATTAGTCATTGTGCCTTTGCGCGACATTTGAAATTGACGCGATAATTGGTATGTGTTGATTATTGGTTTACATTATACCATAGCCCAGTTAGAACTCGGAAGAAATTGGAATGTAGCATACATAGACAAATGCTCCAACAAGCATTTCCGCACCTCATTCGAATGATAAATTACTCATTGGCAAGGGAAATGTAAATGTAAAAAATCCACCATCGGAATGAAAAAGTATTCATGCAATTACTTAATTAACCTTATAATCCATGTCAGTGATTATATGAAATTTCGATAATATTATTGTTATGCGTCAACATTCTTTTTTTCCACTGAAAAAAAAACCAATTCCATTCACTTCATTGATGCGAAAACTTCATTATCGACATCGTTATCATAACCGTACAGAGGTTAAGTAGCAAAACGCTAACACGTTGTGTACTACGAATCATTTTAATGAATTACAGGAATAGCCATAATCGCTATGGTTATATCATCAATATATTACCGAATCCTTATTTCATAACCTCAAAATTTTTTTGAAAATTAGATATAACGAGGACATCATTTGATGAATTATTTGCGACCGAATTATTTCACTTCATATTGTTCTATCCCTTCGGAATTTGAATGGAAGCATAAATATTTCTTCCAAGGTAACAATCATTTTGTATATTAAAATTGCTCATAGAAATTTACATACTCGATATCAGCTCAAACTAATATCGGACAATCAGATAGAAATGGTGGTGGTGATGAATGCAAGTGGTAGTGGTATTTCTTACGTTTCTCCGTTGAACATTCGGCAGCTCTCGGTGATTTTCGTGTTAGCCAATAAGATAGCAGCGGCATCGCGCGGACAGATCGTGCTCACACTCGCACGAAGGTAGATGTGTGTATTTGATGTAGCAGTCGTAATATTATTACCTCGAGTATTAGTCATCTTGATTTTTTTCATATCTTAAAGAAAATAATAACATCAGCAACAATAATAATAAAATTACACGTAGGGTATACGTGTCACGTTGGCGTTCGTCATTCACCAAATTACATTTAATTTTTATACATTGAGAGTGTACAATAAAATGAATGACAAAAATGTGGCAAGAGGGAGGTGAAGCTCCCTTTGATGATATATCAGATCCGTAAGTATTATCACATCCTCATCTATTCATACCTTACATTATATCACAATAATCAAAAAATATCAATCTTCAACTTCAATTTAACCAAATAAGTTTTTTTGTGGTACAATCAATGAGATGAAAACTTCATTTAACGTTTACAGAGCACGTCCTGCAAGCTAAAAATAACTGTCCGAACAATTTGAGTGGTGTCCCATCTCTCAGTGGACTCCTTAGCATTAAGAAAGCTCACTAATTATACACCGAATTGTAGATTGTTTTAATTTTCATTATTCACCGCAATCCAGTGAAAATATCTCAGATAACTAGGATGACAATGATCATAGAAATAAACAACAAAAAATATTACAAAAAGCAACAACATTGCCGGATGTTTATTATGATTTGTGTTACACGTTATTATCAATTACTCAACACATCCTGTTTGTGTAATGTGATACACGGAATCTCATGTATGCTAAATTGCTTTATCTGTATAGTGAAGTGGAGTACTACACATCGTATCTCAGTGACTTAGGTCAGGAATACTCTGCGAAATTAGTCATCGTATATATCATTTATATCTCGTGTCTTCAATCTGTTTATAGAACATTTTGTATCACCAAGTTATGTTTGAAATTTTGATTGGAGTACGTTGATGAATGAGCATTTTATCTTTAGATGCATTGATACACTCTTCAACTTGTTATTCTTATGATTAAATGTTTCTGCTATATGTTAATTATGCCTGTATACATGGTGGATAATGTGTTGTATGATAATTTTTACAGGAAAGGTGATGAAATACAGAAGTTGAGTGTTATTCAGACATTACCAAGTTTATTAGCCGGCGATCCACAAACATGTATTCAAAGATTAATGCCGAAAATGCAGCAGACTCTGCCTACAGCGTCTACCGAATTTCATGTAGCCGCTTCTTCAACATTCAAAACCATATTAGAACAAAGACTTGTAAGCCATTCAACATTCACCGAAACATTCCTGCAGAGCATTTTGAATTCACTTGACAGCCGAGACCAAAGTAATAATTCAATGAATATTTCTAGTTACATTTTTTATTTCCATTTCATATACTTGGATCAAATTGTTATACGTATATCATTATCAGTTGTAGCTCATGCATGGCTGGAGACCTTACTTGACGTGATCGAGTTACTACCACCAGAAGTTATCCGCCAAGAAGTAAGAAATAGCAATTTGAAATATTTTTCTATGAACATTGCAGTAGTTATTTTCGATCGAGATAATATTTTTCGCATTCAACACACACAGATATTGCCTACAGCTGTAAATAAAGGCCAGTTATCACAACCAGTCAATTCACGCATAACGTGCTGTAAATTAATCGGGAAAATATGTACACGTTTCGATTCACAATTGTGAGTTCATAAATATGTCAGTAAGTAGGAGGCAAAAAATGATGTAATTATACTCATGAGTTTCTCTTTATTCTATTACAGAATAAAAAAAGATGTTTTACCTACAGTACATTCACTGTGTCAAGATGTAAATAGTGATGTGAGAGCATGTATATGTTTGCAATTACGATTTGTTGCTGAAGGCTTGGATTCTGAATCCGTCAAGTCGTCATTGCTACCATCAATTGTCGAATTGGCAAGCGATGAAGAGAGTAATGTCAGACATGCCTCTGTACAGACCATAGTTTATCTTTTACCTCACCTTCAACCAGGTAATAATACGGATGGAGATATTAATGTACATTGCGACTATATACATCGAATTATGTGATGGTTTTTGTGTCTTCAGATGTCATTAAAAGTACCATTTCACCACTCATCAAAAAGTCATGCGACATTGCATTAATATCAGACGACACTGTTATGTGTATCATAGCTCAGGAATTTGGTAAATTGGCTACAGGATTGGAAAAATGTTTAACGTCAGGAGATAAAACATGGCTAATAAAGTACTTCCAACAATTGTCACAAGTGGGAATTCCATCGATAAAAAAAGATAATAGCAAGCAGGAATTTCCGTATACAAGCAGCAACCCTCTGGTGAATGAACGCTATGTGGAATGTCGGCGACTATGTGCATTCAATATTCCAGCAATGTTTCTATTTGCATCAAGTTCGGTTGATGATATCGAATTATTACTTCCGACATTTACTGACCTTGCTGGTGATCCATTTTATATGGTACGACGGACAATTGCTAGTGGTATTCATGAAGTTGCAAAAATTCTTAGCCCTAAAAACAACATTATCAAGAGTGATTTCATCAAATTATTGAAAGACGACAATGAAGAAGTGTTGCAAGGTCTCATTCCTCATGTTTCTCGAACACTTGAATTATTCGTTCAAAGTCATACAATTGGAACGGAACAAATGGATTCATCGGTGATGGATTTGGGAAGAGCATTATTAAAGTGCGAGGGTGAAATATCCAATACCAATAATTGGAGACTGTCGACGTCTATTTTTGAACAGTTGGAAATTCTACCGAAATGCTTTCCGAGTGACTATATATACACCTATTTCGTACCTGTGGCGATGAATAGAGCACTCAAAGCGGTATAAAAAACAATGTTTCTTTTTTTCCAATTAGTTTAATCAATTTGTATGTTCGAATGAACACAGTAAAAAATTTTCACATTTTTATTTTTTTAGCGACCGATGCCAGTTCGATTGGCCGCTGGGAGAACATTTCTCGTATTTATTCGTTACAATTTGAAACCAATGCAAAGAACTGAACTGCGAAGTAGACTTTATACAGAATTTGCTCGAAGCCCAAATAGCTATGTCCGTATGATATTCATCCGCATGATGATAGAAGCAATGTCTATATATTCGTCGATGTACTTCAAAGAATACTTCTTCACTACTGTATTGGGTTTAACAGAAGATCCTATAGCCAACATCAGATTGAAAGTTGTAACACTTTTACCCACATTGAAATCTTATCTACGATTGCCATCGGATAAAAAACTTCTATCATCTTTCGAGTCAACTGTCCGCAATTTGATGAATAATGAAAAAGACAGGGATGTTATATCCGCTTTAACAGATGCAATTCGCAAATTAGATGATATCGACGTCCGTCATGAGGGTCAAACGGTAATTTCCCTGTTTTATATATTTTCAAGAGTAACAATGCAATTATCTTTATCAATAAATTTATCTTCCAGGCGTCTGGAAAATTGAATAAGCAGGATCTTGAAGATTTGAGAAAATATGAAGAAGAGAAAAAATTGCTTGCTACAATACCGGGCAAAACATCGCCATCAGGACAGGTAACATCAATAAAAAAAGCTACAAATATATCCAGAACAACTATCAATGATGGAACACCCTCCAGAAGTAAAGCAGGTTCATCAATAACCGAGGGCGTACAAGCCAAATCTTCGTGAGTGGAATCATAATTTAACTATAGGCGTCGATTGTAAATCTACGACATTATAACGTCATGAATTTCCTTTTCAGAGTATCTACAGCGCAAAAAGTAAAACAAGTGGGCGTTTCAATGTCAATAACGGACGGCACTTTTAAGGCTTCAAGACGTGAGTGATAATTTCCGTTACAATTATAGCCACAACTAGGCGTACAGATAATATCGATAAACTAAATGCTGATATTTATTTTACAGAAAATGCGAGCGCATCGCGTAACTTCGATATTTCAAAAGCTAGGTAAGCACAAAAAGTCACAATATTGATTAACATTAATCACAATAAAGATATGTCGTAGGATAATTATTCGTAACGATAGCTATTGCGAGAGGCACGACATTCTGTCTGATTTTAGTACATCAAGCGACAACTTAACCTCAAGTTGGGCTAAACTCACATCTAATAGCATGCTACTAACACATCTGTGGGAAAATGTTGATCATCATAATACTAATATTAGTGTTAACTCAACTAACAGCGTGGATGGCTCAAACGATGACTATCCGACTAGCTCCGATCAACATTGCGATTGCTACGATTCTTCTAACTTCTTCTATTCGAGTCCGATACAAAGCCCGTGCAATTTGAAATACAAAGGACATGGCATTGCCAGTTGCTCCTGTTACAATAGTCATCCTGAATGTTCTAAATCACGAGATAGTTTGATTCACAAACATGATTACTTCGACACGTCATCGCTAACAAATCCATTACGACTAACATATACGAAAGATGATAAGCATGAATATTTTAATAATTATTTTATGCCGCGGCATACATTTGACGCATCCAAATCGCCAAATATAGCGGCTCTACGTGCATTAACGAATGCGGCACAATATAATTCATGTTGGGCTTTTAGCTCGATGCCAGAAATACCAGTAACATTATTGGACGATGAATTCCTGGTGGACACCGGCGTACGAATACCAGCCCAATTATCGACCTCACAGAGTACATCGAAAATACCTAATTTACAGGATATCATTTACCGCAATACGCGAATTGGTAATGTGAATAAATCGCGTAGAGGTAGCATGAATTACGATAAAGGCAAATCAAAGGGATATTATTCGGCGCATGAGAGCTGTGCGAAAACAAGGTCACCAAGTGCTGATCAAACAAAAAGTATCAATCGATTATCAATTAATTACGAAGACCCCAAGAGATGTCCGGTTACACAACGAGGAAAATTGCGAATGAATTTTGATTCAACTGCTATGCAAGAGAAATTAATGGATGACAAATTGAAACGATCAACGTTAACTGGTGATAGAGATAAAACACGGTTTTCACAACCTCGCAATATTGCTGATAAAACGAAGCGTCATTCGACGAATTTCAGTATTAAACCATCAGAGACAAAAGATAACAAACCAAAATTCAAACGCCACAGTATGGAAGTCACGGATTATAATCCAATGTATCGTAGCAGTTGTAGTAGTAGTGGTAGTAGTACAAGCAATAGATTGAAACGGAATTTCACATTGGATGTAAACCATAATCAAGGTACAAGCAAAATTCCATTGAGAAATTCAATTGCATCGGGAAGTCGAACTGCGCCAGTTACGAGAGCGTCAAGTCCCATCAGATTGGGACCACAATTGAGTTTTGATCGAGATCTCGATCATGATACTACTGGGGAATATTGTTCTGAAAGACATTTGAATAGATTTAGTTCGAGCGATGAAGAAGTCGACAAACTCTGTATAAGATTTACATATGTGGATCCATCCTATATCAGAGATGAGAATTCACGAAAAAACATGAGTAAGTTACCCGTGTGGGTGCCAAGAAAAAAATCCTGATGTTATTATTTATCACTTGGAATTGTCTCAGCTCTTCATTCGAATTTGTGTTGAATCATTATTAGAAATGATCATTTGTTCAACGCAAATGAGTAGCAATAATCTCTATCTTTTTTAATTTATGTTTCATTTTTCTCGCCGTTTATTACGGTGTCGATTTTATAATTGAATATATCTCTTAGAATATTCATGTTTGAAAACAGAAGATCCAACTGCACTACGTGTTTACCTTTACCGCAACGACCTCTGCTAGATGATATTAATTAGAATTAATTCTTTGGTAAGTAGTGATCATCAGTCGCGATTATTATGAATGTCGCAATTTCATTCGAAATAGTCTGGATTGTCAATAATACATAATTCATAGTACTAGTGATTCATCATTGCTAGCAGAATTAATAGAGTATATATGGCAAATACGGCAAATCACAGAAGAAACAGTATTTGAAGTAGGTGGTAATAGGTCTAGTCTATTACGTATTAGAGCATTTAATATTAACACGTAGGCATTTCATTCGACATTCAAAATCAATATTAATTGATCATTCAATTCAATTTACGTGGCGTCTTCAATGCAATTCTTTGTCTGAATGTGGCATTTTGTCGATTCTCATGTAATTAAGTTCCTTTTTGTTGAGTCATACAATAATTTTTATACAATATATTGAAATTAATGTTTATTTCAACAATGATTGATATACTTCGGTACTTGCACATCAATCGTTTTCGTGCGTTTTTGATGCATAGGGTTCTAAATATACATCTCGCAAATGTTCGAAAAATTGAAATAGTGCAATAAGATGAAGAGGAGGAAAAGCCAAGTCTATTATTAAATATAATGGAATAATCGAGTGAATGAGATTAACGTACAAAAATGAAATGAGGGTGGTAAAGTGAACTATTTTCTTTGCAATTTGGAAATTTGTGAATTTACATTATTCCAAAAGGTATAGAAATATGTACAGAAAAAATATTGGATGAGCTTACACCAAAAAAAAAGATTTCTGTACGCAAATAATCCACATCTAAAATATTCTTTGATTCTGTTTTTCATAAAAATATTAGTGAAAGCTATTTAGTGTGCCTGAAAAGTAATCGAAATTATCTGCCTCTATGTAGTGAGAAGAAAAAAAAATGTACGAATTACACGAATTTCTCTAATTATTATGCTTGAAAAATCTCGATTGCAGAAATAAAGAGAAGAGAGGTCGACTATAAATCGAACTACAAGCATCATATCGAGGATAATTGGTCCAGTGAGAGAAAGATATTTTACGAGGAAGAAAATAAATTACGAATTGGAAGAAATATATTAACTATAGTATAATCGTCCTGATCATGCTTGAAAGATATTATTTATTTTTATATAGATCTTTCATGTTCAAAACTGACCTATGTGCCAGAAATTATATATATACATGCAGTATATACATATACTACTTAATATTATTACTTATGAAAAGAACGTTATTGTATAGATAAAATTATATATTTGAATGTTAATTCAGATTGCAATTATAAAATATCACGTGGCAACAAAATAGTTACTAATTCTTGTATATATTAAGTCCGAAATATTTAAATTCCGAATGGTCGAAACATTTTATGCTGTCCTTGTATTGAATAGAATACTTTTACTCTATGTCCATTCTAGTATTTTGTTGCGAAATATATCTGTGATAATAAAATAACATTTGTAATTATTTCGACAATAATTTTCCAAGTGTAATCAAATTGTGAGAAAAGAGTAAGTACAAGTGCGATAGATATGGGTATTGATATCAAGAAATTCCAATTCATTTTTTCAATCACTTTATTTCCTCTCTACTTATTGACTGATTCAAAAATTTCAGTTTGCTACATTTTCGTTTATGGGTGTGTTGTCATTTTTTTCTTTTATTCTTATTTATAATGAATCATTGGAATAATTATCTCCCATCTTCAACGCAATTCATACGTTTGGAGTAGACAAAAATGAATACAAATGACACATCCATTCTTTTACATGACACGAAACAATATAAAATTTGTTGTGTCATTTAATTTTTTTTTCCATTTTTATTATTTCATTATTGCATACGGATAAAATAATATCCGAGCTATGAAATACACACACTTATATATGTTATTTTCATTCGAAATTCAGCCATAATGAGACTGAAAAAAGTGATAAATAAAAAAAATATTCTGAATACACCAGAATCGTTCAAAGTCGTGTTAGGCAATCACTTTTTCTTTTTCGTCAAATTTGAATACCATTACATGTATGAGCAAACGCCAAGAAGCGATCGTGCAAAGAAGGAATGAATATAAATAGCATTGAAAACCTATGGAGGGTTAAGAGTTTGTGACTTCAATGAAGGTTGTATGTTCGCACAATCGCTTCTCGTGACATTTCTTTGCGGGAAATAAACTCCGTAAAATGCTATCATACAAGATAGCATGAAGCAGAAACATCGCATTTTCGGTTATTTATTTTTTTCTTCACCATTTAAATGCACCTGCATTTTATTTACATCTATGAAAAGTACTTGTTGGCATCAATCCCTTATAACAAGAAAAAATATTATTCAAAAATGTAGCTACTTTATATGTATATTCCACAACTATTTACATAAATTCTACGTAAACTGGACTCGTTCGCACTTTAATCAATTTTATAATAATTATTACTTCATCAAGATCTTGGATATGGTTCGTTAAAAAGCCAGTATACATAATTCAAATATCCGTTCATGATTGGTAATTTAAATTCGTATTTGTGATTATCATTTTCTTTTTCTTATGAACTTGTTCAGAGAATCATAAGTTCACGAAGAATTTTTTGTAAACATGGATTGTCGGATGTAACAGTTATCATGAAAGCTGAGAGTGAATGAAGCTGTAGCATTGATTGTTATGGCGATAATTATTGGTAGTTTTTTGCTTCCTTTGTTTCCATTCATAAAGGAGTATGAATCATACATTGACAAGTGCAACACAATTATTGGCATACTCTATCATTATGTATTATGTATCTGGCTTAATAAGTGCTACATTGTCTGACTTGCAATAAAAATATACCATAGTTCCTTGACTAGCACATTTATAAAAGTGATTCCCAATTTTTTTTAAGTACATTACCGCATTTGATTCTTCATTTTAACGTTATCATACTATACTTCTTTCGCACATCTCTCTTATCGTTGGTATCAATTTCTCATATAAATAATATATAGGCCTGTATAAAACAAAATCACACGGGACTTCCCTCCCAAATCGCTATCAATACGTAAAATAATTGATTAAATACTATTGGGAATCACTAAAATTGAAAAATAAATAAAGTTACAATACATGTGATATAAAGTTCGACAATACGTTGACGTGGATTCCTACTTCACTACTTCTTAAATCCAATCAAATCTAATAATTGTATAGGATTTCAGAATCCAAAAGGATGGGCTAGTACGTATCAACCATCAGAAAAAAATCGATCAATACTAAAAGAGGTTGCTTTCATTATTTTGTTCACGTCATATATTTGAAATATTTTTTTCATTTCAGCCACGTGGCACCCAGTCGCGGACTTTGGGCAATATATCTTCAAATCTACGTATCATTGAGTGCATCACACGTGTTTCGAGCACTTAATTGGAGGCTCTTGTGCAAAATTGCTTATACATTATACGACACCACATTCAAGTCAGTTGATAGTAGTGCTGATAGAAATAACATTTTTATTCGCGGGATGAGTTACTGTTGTCTTTTTACATTTTCCATTTCAAATTTTTTCATTCTGTTTTCCGTTGGAATTGTATCGTGCGGTATACGAGTAAGATTCAATAAAAGCGAATATTTTATCTTCCCATACTTCAGGAGTCGATTCATGACTTCATTACGCCTCATTCTTTTCTCAGTCTTGTGGTAATACTAATTTAATACTTATTTTCTCAATTGGTGCATCTAAAAATAAGGACAACTTCTACATTACAATGATCAATGTTTTTTGCTCCGCTACAATATTTGTAAACGTTGAGCATTTGTGCCATTACGCCGTATTCATATATTAAATTGTTTGAATCTCTATATTAGAAATTTTAACAAGCCAAAGCATTCAAGCTTTCCTCTTGTATGAATCCATCATTCACATCCATTATCTTTCCTTTTCATCGTTAATATAATACTAAGTTCATCAATTATTTCAAGAAATCCAATTGAAAAAAGTCGTAATAATTAACATACTTCGATGTGTTTCTTTGAATTGTGCTCAATAATTTGATATTTGCGAATGTGTTATATCTTTTTTTTTTCAAACTTATTGTCATTCTCAACATTAACAGTCGAAAATTTGATTCTGAATCATTATGTTTATAACAAGGAAAATTTTTCAATTATATATATGAGCAGAGGACACTTTGTATGGAACGTTTTTCGGCACAAAAAACTGCAAGTAGATATAAATACTCTTTCCTTTCATAACCATTTATCTTCCATTCATTATTGCGTTCGACAGTATACAAATATCAGCTTTTTTTATCAGCCGAATAATATTTATATACAGATAATTCAATTCATTCTAGGCAATTATTCGAAGTGATATATGAAGGAAGCAATAAAAAACTTCATCTGACAATATTGAACACGATAAGAAATTATTATACTTTAAATGCGTGACGGTGAAAACTAGTAAGAAACTTCTCAGGGGCTACGCCTTTGGCATAGGAAGTAGTTTACCATTATCATATATTGATTAGAAAAGAAAAAAAAACTTATAGCAAAGTAACAGATGTTGCAAATAATTCATAAATACACATAAATAATTCGTAATAAATAAAAATCTATGGAAAGCAATAGCTTTCTGATAATAATTGCGCTCTGTTTGCGAATGAATTAATGCCACGGTACATTGCTTGCGGTATCTATATTTAAGTACGACGGTACTGCGATTTCATTTTCTTATTATTTTCATGACATATTTTTTCCTTTTATCATTTCATTAACAAGATAGATTAATAAATCTATCTCATTTTTACATAATTATTGGCGTATTTGATTGTGAGATTACAGATTGAAGCTTCGTAACTTTTTGATAATCCAACGTTGATTATTCACAACTATAGCAATGATTTTATTAGAGTGCGTATACTGTACGCACATATTTTGACGAATATTATTTCGAAGAATTTATCATTCTTCATGTTAAGCTTCCACATTTCATGCTACTTTCGTTCATTTGGAAATCACGGCAATTCCTAGTATACAATTCCCTTCAGAAAATAAAGTCGCCAACAAAAATTATATCCTCCGATGACATTCATATTCTTCATTCGGTTTATTTTCGTTCGTTAAGTACGCGAAACCCTGTCAATACTGAACTCAGACTTTGTTTTTCTTTCCCAATTCTAAATCCATCAAATAGTGTTATGATCCCAAGAATTAAAATTAAAAGAAAATACTTCACAGTATCCATTGAATTGTACAATACCTCCTATAAAAGTATAGACTTGTAAAAATGAATAGATATTTACGAAAACGCAATATGGTCCAAAGTATTCGATACACACGTACATTTTTTTTACTCTAGGGCAGGATTCATACTATATAACTATAAATTTTATTGAGCGTATTTTAGAAATCGTTTAAGTCGTTGTAGGAAGTATTTGATTATTGACGTTTTTAATTATTTTCACTATACGCCAGAACCTAGACACTATTTTTTTTTTATGAAAGATAATGTAACTCAAATGGAACAATCAAATAATTCGCTCAAACTCATCGTCAACTGTTGCAGGAAGACGCAGCAAATAATAAAAGAAAAGTGTGATAGTGGATGAATGGGAACACAAATGATAAAACAATCCTCCGCGTGTGTATCAGTCGCGAGATTTTTTTTTCTATCAAGAATTATAAATCCATATCTCAAAACGGATGAGTGTATACATGCCTCGAAAAATATGCCAGTAATCACCAGATATCCGCGTATAGTATAAATAGTCGCAATCGCCCTTCTTATCAATTTCACACATCAATGTTATCTTGTTTTCCCCACATATGATGTTTCAGACCGTTGAATGCCGTTTATTTTCCCAT
Organism: Meteorus sp. PSUC_FEM 10030008; assembly: GCA_018881525.1. Classification (NCBI taxonomy): domain Eukaryota; kingdom Metazoa; phylum Arthropoda; class Insecta; order Hymenoptera; family Braconidae; genus Meteorus; species Meteorus sp. PSUC_FEM 10030008. Next base: position 22,994 of record JABMBR010006892.1, read on the forward strand.
TTTCTCATACCGTGATTCAGCGCTCAAGCTTCCTACAATGCAATTTATTTCATCATCATTCATTTCAATGGTGAAAACAACTTTCTACTATAATACGTGTTTATATTAACGTGATATCAAAAAGCCATGTTTCAATATTCAATACTCACTTCTGGAAAGAGAAAACGATCCCGCGAGGGTTGTGGCTGTTCGAACGGTGAACTACTCATATATCCGGGTGACGGTGATTCACTTTTCTCCAACACTGGTGTAATATTTGCATAGCTCGATGATGTCGTTGTCATTGTTCGACCCTGTTCTGTTAAAATACTACGATCTAATTTGTAGTATTCTTTTCCACTACGTGGACGTAGTGTTGTTGCGACAGCACGACCACCAAGTCTGTTAAAATCAGTATTTGAATTAAGTCAGTAAAACTTTTCATTGACGTATGGTATCCACAGGAATAGGAACGGTTCAACTGTAAATGAAATACCTGAGACTATCTGGTGCATCAGAAGATGAATGTGAAGACAGCGAAAGTGTTTCAATATAATCAGACATATCCGAAGTGCCGCTACTTGTGCTACGTGAATCGATGTATGGAGTGTTTGTTGTTTCACCAGGACTGCTGAATCCCTTCGAACCCTTGGGGACGCACGTCGGAATATCACCTTCTGCTGAAGATGATTTAGTTGGTATTTTGAGTTTTTGAAATTGAAATGATAATTCACGTAGTGGATCACTCGATTTGGATTTTCTTGGCAAACTGCTGTGGTAACAAACTGGCGGTGGACTCTTACGACATACAGTAAGGATATTTTGTTTCCTCGATGTATTGATAGGCGCGAGTGAAAATTCAAACTCTACAAATTCAGCATTGCGATGAGATAATGAGCCTGTTGAGACACCAGAATCATTGCTACTTGATGAGTCTCTATTGTGACCAGCTTTGGATGGTACTGATGACGAACGTCGTATTTTGATCGAGAATGGTTGTGAATTCCCATTAGATCCCTCGCTTTCACGATTCACCTTGAGATCTGAATTGGTACTGATCATCGATTGCTGATGATCTTTATCGATGGACAATGATTTGTTTGTTTCACTTGGACATTTATGTATAGCAATACTAGATGAAAATCCTGGACTGGTATCTTCAAGATAATTCGTAGATTCAGCCGAATACGAACGCTTTCTCCACAACATTTCTAAACTTACGGTGGCATCAATGGCATGTGATGGATCGATTAAACGTCGTCTGAGGTATGGGCTTGATAACATCGCTGAACCGGGAATTCGTAATTCAGAATCTGAACGCTTTCTACTTGAATCGATCAATGATGAGCCGAAAAGCGTCGGGTTACTTGAACTCTTATTACCACCACAAATGCGCGAGATAACTTCCTTTGAACAGGCATTATGTGCTGGTTGCATCGGTAAATAACCAGAAAAGGGTTTTTTCATTGACTGGTTATCGGGATCCATAAGTAGATAGTTTGTGGCATTGTCTTTGACATGGCCACATTTTTTACATACTTTATCAAATTTATGCTCATCGCAATCATTGTACACCGTTTCTTCGCTATTTTCATTCACAACCATGGTAGCATTATCTGCAGTGTCTTTCAACTCATCGGCTATCACTTGAATCTCCTCTTGTGAAATGCCAGTCCGTGCGATAAGATCCTTACTGTTTTCATAATGCTCTAACGATTCACTGAAGTCAATATTAACATAATTGGCTCGTTTTGATTCAGGTTGCGTGTCGATAACTGGTTCAATATTCTCGTAGTTATTTGTGGTAGTATTCGATGAATAATTATAGGTATCATTTTCAGCACAGGTATTCAAATGTTTATTATCCATATGAGTTGTAGTATTTGATGGATAGATGGCTAACTCACCACTAGCATTAACAACAGGCATTTTTCCTTCACCCGATAATTTAACTGGATGAACTGTGACACCGGTCGGTTCAATTCCGGCGCCACGCCGACAATATGGTAATACAAAGCCCGCCCAACTCATGACATTGCGACATGGACAACCCGAAGATCGTGGCGATTGCGCCGGAATTTTAGCTGGACATCCACAATGTTTTAGTACTACGGCTTGGGGAGCATGCGGTGTATCATAATTTGGGTAATTTTTTGGCAAAGCCAGACATTCTTTTATCTTACGGGGTGTATCGTAATACTGATCACCTTGAGTTGCAGCTGGCGGCTCCAAGGACATGTGATGGGCTAATATAGTTTTTGGCACATCGTAATTTTCATACGGCCCCGATTTCATTCTTGTCCCAGATATATTTTGCGATGGTTTTTGTTTACACGTACAAACTTGTTGTTCAATCGGTAGTGGCATGGGGGGTTTTTTAGGTTTTTTGATAGTAGAGGACGGTTTTTGTGGCCTTGGTGGTAAAGTTGTGGGGCTTGGAGACAAACATTGTGGTGTTGGCTCTGGTTGCTGTGGTTGCTGTGGTTGCTCTTGCTGCTGATGATTTTGTTGTTGTTGATGCTGTTTTTGTTGCTGCTGTTGCTGTTGTACTTCATATTGTTGTTCTTGAGCTGGAGAGATTTTTGTAATTATACTGGTAGTTGATTCAGCTGTATGAGTGGCGGAATAGTCACTATCATGGCTTGAACTGCTGTATGAAGATAACGATAATCTATCGAAGGCGCGTGGCTGCTGTGAGTGGCAAGCTGGATTATTTGGATTATTACCAGACACGGGACTGTGAGAAGTGACTGCGGCTGTTGATACTGCGGCACACGTAGACGTTTTAGATATTGCACCAAGTTTACTGATGCAGCTGGCACATCTTTCCAAACCAGACATGCTTTGTCGTGGTAAGGATCCACTTCTCCATTCTGATTGTTGATTGGTTAACTCAATTACGGAACCCGTGTCACGACAATTGTAATCACCATCCAATTCAGTAGCATTATGTCGACTTTCAGTCGATGACCAGCATGGCGATATCTCAGAAGTTTTAGTGATTTCAAACTGTTCTTTATAACTTGAATATACAGACGTGGGGAAAAAGTCACTAGCCCGTGTGTCAGATCGAGTAAATTGACGTCGTGGACTGTCCTGACCTGATATGTCGCGTCCCAATGGCCTCTTTCGTGTCGCTAACCTCCCTTCAGCCGCCAGCTGTAGAGTCTTAACGATATCGTCTCCCTGATCTGTTATAAGCACGTGCAACCCTTCCCCACGACCACATCTCGAACCACCTTCAAAACAAAATCTCCCCTCTACTACGCCATAACGTCGTAGATGGGCAATTTCCCAAACGCCGACAAGCCTGGGCGGTACGCCAACCGTAACACAGAAACGACGATCTTGAATGTGCAAATGCGCTGGTCCATTGGAAACTTTTGCTTTCGACGGTGCTGTTGATATTATTATTAAAAATTGTTGATCTGTAATGAATTAATTATGGATGGATAATTAAATTTTCTTCCACGGTGGATGTCTCGTCGTTTAGAAAGGGAGATGAATTGACCCATACCTTCACCCAAATTGTTCGAAATTTTCACCTGCCATTGTATCAAACGTTCACGTGTATCAAAAGCAAGTACCACTATCAAATCTTGACAAATAATCGCGATAGTATTTGATTCTTTATCAAGTGTAAAACCACTTTCGATTCCCAAAAAGTGTTGTAAGCTCAATGATGCTTTAGTTTGACCTTGCTTGTATCTATCTTTGCTATCTCCATAAAGTTGTAGATGTAAACAGTCTGAAATGATAAAAACCCAGACTGTGAACCCACTTTTATCTTTTTTTTTTTCTAAGATATAATGAGAACGTCTTTTCTCTCTCGAAAAAGCAATGAAGTATATAATATGTGGGGTCACATTTTTTAGCATTAATAGTGCAATATGAAACTAAAATTAGTCAAATGCAGCAGATGTGTTTCTTAGAAGTTTTTTTTTTCTTTTTTAGTGCATATTCAAATGTACCTCCCCCATTTGAACAGATGTGGCCGTGTCTAAAAAAATTCAAGGAGGGATTTTGTCACGCTGATAATTCATAGAGTATTTGAAGGGTCACAAGTTGAGGTTTTTAAATTTTCGAAATAGACATTTCCTTTTCTCGTTAAGCCACCAATACATTTTCAACACAAACGAAACCCGAAAATGAGGCGACGAGTAATTAAGACGACACAAATCCACATCCTATCTCAATAAGGAAGATACATATTCAAAAGTGCTCCTTGAGTTCATTACCATGTCAAATAAACTTCCTCCCTATACCCATCGAAACTATCTACCATCATAATACTCATATATTATAGCAGCAGCTGCACACACGCATTATGATAACATTACCTGCAACTGGAGATAATTTCCGCATAACGCACCATCGCGATTTCCACTGCAAAAATTACAAAGCATGTCTCAGATAATATTTATCCTGCACATCCTACCACATAAATTCTCCCTCATACTCATATACATGAACATACATTTCCATAAAATTTATTCATGCTCCAATAGACCGGGCAATAACAAAAAAAAAAGAAAAATCAATTGCCGTCCCACAGAATAAATTCGTAAAATTCTCCGCAATATCATACCGCGATGAAATATCCCATTCTACGTCCACCACATATAAATCTTGGACATTTCAGTGAACAATAAAAAAAAAATGGGATGGGAGATGCAATGCGGAAAAGAAGTAGTGAGTGTGAATGAAATCTGAAGAAAGCGAGTAATCGCGCATCTGCCCGCGCGCGAATGAGAACGATGCAGCCGGCGTTAGCTATTATTATTATCATTATCATTGTCATTATTATTATCATCATTATTATACGCCAAAAGATAGACTGGGTGGGTGAGCGGGGAGTGGAGACGAGGGGTGAGATTATTGTCCGTTCAGCTAGATGTCATTGATTCCGTGCTTGAATGACTGCAACTTTGTTTCGAAACATTAACAATTGGTATTATGTGACAAAAATGTGTTTGCAGTGAATAAACGGGATTTGAATTGTATTATTTAATTGAATTGTATGTAATCCTTTACCTTTTTGCCATCGCGAAACTTGACATTCCCTTCGATGATACAATTGTTATCCACCATTGCAGTAGTAGACCAAATTTATTTCATTGGCAGATGTTTCGCTCATAACTGATAAACACTTTTCACAGATGTATTTTCATGGTTGTTGTTTGTCATGCACGAAACTTTGATTTTTCTTCCACCGTGTATCAATTTAGTTGTCGCTATGTAATTTAGTATTGTGTGATTGTGTGCTATGACGAATGAGGTGTCAAACGAGATGAAGTACTCATTAAAATCACGCCGCGAAACTCACACTCAAATCCATAAGCTCTGAAGCATCCATCTTGACTTACTCTACTATCCTAATCGACTGAAGGGTCTCTCGCTCGGAGCGCGTTAGTTGCACCATTCAAATGGTGCCAACATTAGTGGGAGAAAAAGAAATAAAAATTGATATATACGAGGTGATGCTGAAGTTGTGGTAGACCTGGTGGCAACAGCTCGAATTGCTCAGGACCCTCGTTTTTTTTTGTTCTTTTGGAATTTTCATATGGGAGTTACTCGATATCCGTTCTGTCGGCATATCAGTAAACATAGCTGATAATGTAGAATGATGTTGTAAATTAGTTTTCGTTGATAAAAATGGAATTGGGCAGATTTTGTTATCATTGAGTACAAAGTTAGGGATATTTGAGGATGTGCGTGAATGGGAAGTTGAATGTAAATTATAAATCGACATCAGCCATTGAATTAAAAATGTTTATGAAGTTTGCAATTGTTTGACGATTCATTGCTGGTATATGATAACTTGATTAACTAGAAAGACACCAGACATTCACACACAATTCGAAAATAGCGAATGAATATATCAACAATTTGAAATAAGTAAAGATCGTTGTAATATCAAAACAAAAACAGTGGGTATCAACAATGAATACCCCACACTAACGAGCACCAATCGAAACTCTGATATAACTATAATCGGGGATCTTACAATTTGAAAACAAACGCACATAGCTAGAAGTTGAATATAACAAGGTTAATCTGAGGCTGTCGTGTCTCACACTAGAAACGATTCAGAATCTCCAGCTCATATCCAACTAAATTCCCAACAATCGAATAGGTACCGTAGATTGTTTTTCAAAAATGTCGGGTGATAATAATAGTAATACGCTCAACACCAGAAAATCGAAATGTTTCGTACTCGATTCCACGGATCCAAGTACGCCTACAACTATAGAAGCGTTGGATGATGATTGCTTGAGAGAGATATTTTCCTATTTTAACTTCGTAGAGTTGATAAGTTTGGATATGGGTAAGTACTCAATTAGTGATCATGTGAAAATTCGTATCATCAGAATGAACGTTATATAAGGTCAGGGGTTATTACTTCATGATTCTCATTAATCTTCACCATAAGTAATAAAAGTATGTTTTATGATGAATAGTTTGCATGCGGTGGAGTTCTCTTTGTCAAGATACTTGGAACAATGTGCTCGGTTTGTCAACCGCCAGAAGTTCATGGTACTTTCAGGACAAGCAACATCAACTCCACGAAGACACCATACCACAAAAAATGATGAAGCACGTTCTTATGAGATGTGGCAACTTTATCACATTTCTGGAATTATCATGGTTTGATGCAGCATGTTGCATGGATCAATTGCAGATAATCTTACCACTGTGCCCGAATCTGGAATGTATGACGATTAACGCAGTCCCGTCAGCCGTCGCGATGCGTGCCCTCAGAGACAATTGCGTGAATCTGAGAAGATTCACTATCGAAGGAATCAGTCGTGACTTGGAAGAAGATTTAGCAATGATGTTAGAAAATAATCGACACCTCAGATATTTTTCTATAAGATCAAGTTTAGATGATACTACTGGTGAATTTTTGAAATATTTGGCATGTGATTCGATCGAAGAAATCATTCTCGGCACGGATTTCATGTTCGACTCATACTTTTTCAATTTATCCATTAAAAGATTCAAGCGTTTGCGTTCTGTTACATATGAGCCAAGTGGCCGTAGCGAAGATTCAATAATGGAAACCATAAGCGAAAGAACAGCGTTAACTAGACTATCTTTACGGCATAACTATCTTTCGAATGTATTACCGGATGCATACAATCATTTGGCGAAACTGATCAATTTAGAAAAATTGGATTTATGGTTCGCTAGAGACTTAGGCGAAGACACATTCATAAATATTCTGGATAACTGTAGGAAACTCGAATCATTAAGTATAGGATTTTGCCTCTCTATAACGAATTATGGTATGAGCAATATTGCTAAGCTGACAAAACTAAAAACCTTACGCATGGAGCATTTGTGCAGAGTGACTGATGAACCCATAGGTCATTTACCTGATACACTTGAAGTCCTGATATGTTCACATAATACTCAAGTGAAAGATGATGGCATCATAAAACTAATGGAGAGAGCACCTAAATTGAGGGAAATAGCTCTCGATGGATGTTCAATCACCAAAAATTTAGTTAGAGCTGCAGTCCAAATAATAAAAAAGCGTACGAATGGTATTATTCTTGAAATAAGGATTCATGGTGATGAATTAGTAGGATATCACGTACCAAAGATACCACCCCTCTTAAGAATCATCACAGCTGTGCATGGTCTAAACGCGGATGAGTCCGATTGAATTATTGAATGATTCGATTTATCGATGGTGAAATAATTCAATATACTCCTCATATTTAACTAGAACTTTTACAATGAGACGCCTATCGAAAAATAGTGCTGAAAATAATTCTGGTTTTGATTCTGAATCCCAAGTGAATATGTGTTAAGTCCAAGTTTTGTGAATGTCCCGTGGATTCCAGCAGAGGATTTCTGGTTCAAAACCGCTTCTTTAACTAAAGATAGAAGAGGAGTAGTTAAATTAATATTAACGATGTGTATTTGGGATTTTGTGCTATTTCATTGAAACTTCAAATGATACGTCAAGTTTGTACGCATTTTCAAGTTTGTAAATTTTCTAATGGTGAATGAATTTCGATACTTCCCTCTGTTTTCATAATTTTTCGGATGCATGTTCAATTCTTCATAATAAAGCCTCTTCAGATTCTTCGAACAACCAATGGCGCCACTAGTTCCTCAAATATGTGTTCGACTTAGGAGTATGTACACAACTACATGCAGCAAGATTATTGTTTTTGAAGACCAATCCGATTATTTTTGATACTAAATTGATCAAAATGTCTATTATCAGACCATTCACATGTAGTGATTTATTCAAATACAATACCGTGTAAGTTCTCTTCCATACTTGATTTCCTTCCTTTCATCGCACCCTTGATGACAGGATGTCACGATGGAATGCAATTTCCTATCACCATTCATTCTGAAAAATGTCCCGGTCCATTTTCTATGGGTGCATGACAAGTTCATCATTGATATACATTATGACAAGATTCAAATTGACGTTATATTGAAGCACGATCTTAATAGTTGTAATATTTTCTCGCAGGAATTTGGACACTCTCACGGAAACTGTATCCTTTTATTATCATTGTTTAATAGTGATTTGCTCCTTGTGTTATTCAGGATGAGAATTCAATTGTTATTCAAACAATACCGGTGTTCAGAACTGTTGGGGATTGTTTATGAAAGTGAATTATTCTTTGTATGTGTACAATGAATTTGAGGTTAACACGTGGACCGACATGTTCATTTTCCTCAACATACATTAGTATGGGCTTTCCTTTTACATGCTCTATTTGGCTCACTGGCCAGAATATGTTCAAGTTGCCGAATCACCAAGTGGCGAAATTATGGGATACAGTTAGTCACTTCGTCTATTTCAACCCAAAGAATTGTTTTGAACAATAATTGCATTCTCTTCTCTATGTAGTTATGGGTAAGGCTGAGGGACCAGGAGAATCTTGGCATGGCCATGTAACCGCTCTCACGGTATCGCCAGATTACAGACGTTTGGGACTCGCTGCTAAATTGATGAAGTACTTGGAGGACATTTCTGAGAAGTAAATTTTTAGATGAACAATAGAAACAGATGTTATAAGACTTGTGAAAACATTGAATTAATTTTGTTGAATGTCATCAGGAAACAGGCATACTTCGTAGATCTGTTTGTTCGTGTTAGCAATAAAGTAGCAATACAAATGTATCAGCAATTGGGCTACATCGTTTATAGGACTGTTCTGGAATATTATAGTGGAGATCCGGATGAGGATGCTTATGGTAACATTAATTTAAGCAACTCATTCTGTGTATATATCATTGAAGATGGGAGTCAATTGTATTTTCTATGGTTCCAGATATGCGGAAAGCATTATCGAGAGATTTGACAAAACAGTCAGTTATACCTTTAACACACCCAGTACGTCCAGAGGATGTTGAGTAGCATGATAGTGATCATGAAATCTGATCCAAAGGTTCATTACGGGATAATTGTACTGATTTGATTTCAATAAGGCCAATAAACTATAGCTATACAATATGGAACTTATATTATTCAATAACACTGTACTATAAATAATAGTACAACACCAATGATCATATATTTTCTTTTTCTTTACACAAATAATAAATATTAAATGGAAATCTACACCGAAACGTAGCTCAAGTAATTCGATTATCTCAATGTATCACTCGATTTATCAGTGAGTTATCAAAAACCACCATGGGTGGAATTATCTTTTCGAAGTGCGGATTATTTGTTTTGTGTTATAATTTTATTATTTGGCGGAGAACTCCACTATGTTGCATACATTTTATACGATATTTACAAATATCAATCGTGATAGGTCATATTTATCATTCTTATATTGAGACAGTATTGTAACACGACGACTATTTACAAAAATTCAGTGCAAAATTGTTTGCTTTGCTGTTGTAATATTTGTACTCTTTCGAATAATCCGTTATATAACACTCGAAGATGAAATACTTTCGCGAATACCTCACACTAATAATTTTTTATTTCAGATATTTAGATTTAGAGAATCACCTGATTCTTTTTCTAAAATTGATACAGAATTCTTTCGATTTTGACAATGAAATACTCAGTGAAATAAGATGAATTGTATAACAAATCAAAACATTTCTATAGCTTCAATTTCATATTTGTATTAGATTTATATACAACTATAAAGGAAGACATCTGTCAGTTACATTCCTACGATCCATCTAATATATTTGGATTATTTTTCTCACATCATGCGAAATTTATTGATATCATTCGAACCTTACTATGAAGTATTGAAAGTTTCTTGGTTCTAAAATAAAACATGTAAATATGTTATCATGTAAAAATGCTATTATTATTATCTATTGTTATTATTACCAATTATGTGTGATTTGGCCAATAAAAATAATGATTTATTAAAAATAAACGTGAGACACGTAAAAGACTAGGTTTTTTTACAGGATATAGATACTCTAAATTTTATAAGTGACGGTAACAATAGTGTGATGCTGCAGATGCTGATTCGATATTTCGATACTCCGCAAAATTAAAAATCACTAAAATATAAAATTACAATTATTCCTATGGTACACATTTTAGCTTTTAATGGTCATTACAGTTACGAATACTTCACCTTCCCATAATTCTAAATATATAGTCTCAGCCATACACATGCGTGTACCATGAGTATTTCACGGATAACATGAGAGCGATACAAAAATAAATAAATAATATCAAATCATTGTTCAGCCAAAATGGAGACTGAAATGCTACTGGATTTAATATCATTGAATATATTATTCCAAAAATTGTTTATGATTCAAATTTCATTGATTGATGCAATTTGCTTGTACGGAGCAAATATATTGTGTCATTTGAAGCATACAAAATCATCATAAAAATCGCTGTTAACTCGTTTTCAATCCACGTTTTGGTCACAACTAATGTGAAGAATAAATAGAGACGTTAACATTCAAGTATTACCATAAAGTATTATGCTCGATGCTTGGCAAGACATTTTTTGCATGTTCGGTTCGTTTTTTCTAGTTCGATAAAAGAATACGGTGTCGGACAACTTCCAACTACTTTTACTGCACATCGAAAGATGATGATGATAGTTATATATTTACAGAGTATTTAAACTATTTGACTCTCTTTGAATATATATTGCACAATTGTGCACCTTCTATTTCATTTTCAATACGCGTATATGTATGTTTAATTATATGTACAAGACACAGCGGCAATGAAAAATGTTTTTTTTGCCATATTAACAGTAATCGACTTTTGAAAATGAGAATCCGTTTGAGATTCGTTAGCCCTCGGCTACATGCATTTGGCAGTGTTTCCAATTGCATCACCTAACTCGTTCATTTGTATATTATTTACGTTTAATGAATAATTAGTGCCATACCAATTTGCTTTACTAATATAATATTATAGTGGAGTTGCATTTTTAATGAGTAAATTAAATGACATTAAAGTCATGGTCGTTGATGATCTGGCGTTGATTTTAGAATGTCAGGTTGCGTTGGAAGACAGCTTGAACCTACAAAATGTATCAAATATTATTCAATAGCATGAGAAATTGTGAATAAAAGGCAATTTTACATTTGAAGCTTTTGTACTAATTGTTACCAGTGGTAGGTCGCATCGCAGATTTAATAGATCTGTGCGATCCATTACGAGTCAGAGTATTCATTTGTGGAGTGCCGGGTAAAGCATGACCCAAGGCATTCATATAATCGGCGATCAATAATGTTATTTCCAAAATCTGCAATCAATTTCCATTGGAAATCATCATGAAATGTTCTAACTTGCAGGAGGAGAGCTTAATAGATAAAGAACTTCAAATCAAGAAAATACCTTGGGTTTGCTCAATTCGAATAGTAATTTTTGTTCAGCTGCCCCTTCATCTGGACAAGCGACAAGCATGAAATCATCTAGACATCCACCAAAAGTCACGATATTGGCGTAGTTGTAACGATACATAACTACCATCGTTTGTAATTCCAATAATGTTACGCTATCCTCCGATACTGCAATCCACAGTGTGATAGGCTCCGTTTGTTTCAGCTGTGGATACATGAGGAAAATTTCACAGATCGTATGAATTTTCTGGTATATTATAAGTGTTTAATTACGCTTGAAAACATATTCTTTGTAAATACAATTGATAACTACCTTCGCTTGGTATAAAGTCGCACCGAAGAATGGCCATTTGCGCGTACATGTCAGATATATGCGAACACAGTCGACTAAACTGCGACCCCGTAAACCTATCCACTTATCTTGTAACTTCTCTTGCAATTCTCTGTGATGGAATAGTCGTCAATCATCTACTGTATTATCTTTGTAATTCGTCCACATAATGAAATAGATACTGACCTTAATTGATTAGCAGTAATATTCGATCGGTATCTAATGGGATAAAATTTATCCAAAGCTTGAAGTACTAAATGATTTGTATTGGTACTTGGTCCGCTACCACGTGACTTGTCATTATTATATTCACCAGAATCAATCTAGAGAGTGAATGTTATGAATCACACAATAATTTATTTTAAATCGTATACTGAATGTTATGATTTAAGTATTTTACTTGTGCCATGAGTGATGCTAATTCGATCGCCAATTCACGATTTAATGGAAATTTTCCATGAACAACTTGTTGATTAATTTGGTAACACAATAATAAACGTTCTCGATCAGTCTCCATTTTTGCTGCCAATCGCCAATAGCACCTCGATTTGTACGTTAATTGAATAACTCGCGTGTTCTCGAACTTCCCAGAACCCTTTTCTCTCAACGCGGTTTCCCATTTTGAAATAATATCACAAAGCTTTGCTTGAAGATCAATGAAATGTTCAAGGTCCTTTTCAATAGGATCATCACTAAATAGAGTGAATCCTGACTGGTGAACATCCCGACAGCCGATTTCTTGATTTAACGTCTGTAAAAATTCCTCGATTGTCGTGCTCCCATCAAAGCTTACGACTTGATACGTTCCGTTGAGAAAATGAACTGGAATAGCATGGGGTAACGAATGATGATAGGGATTTTTCAGAAGGATAGACAATACTTCCATCCTGGATGGTTTCACTTCTCTCCCTCCATTCTGTAAAGTTCTTTCCAACGCACGTTCACAATAAGCCGCATATTTTCCACACTCGGTTCTACAATAAAACGAAAGATGATGAATATAAAATACTTCCACATATGTTGCCAGAATGATCATCGCATCGGAATCATTTTTGGAACATACTTGGAGTCCGCATTCCTCTGGAGATGAAGCTTGAGGTACCAGAGCAGACGATTATTCCTTGGTAAGAATAAAGAAATAGCCAGGGCAAGCAGCTGCCATCCCTGAACCAGTACGTATTGAGCTGGATTAGTTTTGCAGTCCAAGATTGTTGAAGTGGAATGGCCCTGCGTGAGCGGAGGACTGTGAGAAGTGGAGGCCGTCGATTGTGCATCCGCATTTTCACCGCCGCCATTAGCCGCGGGACTTTGCGTATCGCACGTGAAGAGCGATTGTGTGGCACAGAGAAGGAGCTGCTGTAATGGTATGCTGGCATACTACTATCGTCCGTGTATTTGACTCACACACACACCTAGTTTAATGCTTTCTTTCTCATTTTAATATTTCATCCAACAAATAAGATTCCCATCAACTTTTCTAATTCGACCTCTCCCCATTCTTTCAATCATCTCAAAGCCCCAGAGATACGTGACAATTAAAACAGATCACATTCGCATGTAAGAAAATGTATCTTTCCATACATTTTGGAAAATTTATATATTCGAATATTTATAACAATAGTTTAGGTTAAAAACAGTGCGCAGTAAAATTGGATGTTTAATAAAAAATCACAAATATGTGGAGTTTTGAGGAAATATATTAGATCATGAAGATGAATTTTAATTGGCAATTTATAAAAAAAAAACCAACCCTTCCCATGCCGTATATGGATGATGTATATTTTGAGCAGCAATGAAGGCGCTGATTCGACTATTAACTCGGATATCCATTCACGGATACAAAATGTATCTCAATGATCGAGATAATTATTCTCTTCCTAGCGATAATTATTGATCCTATATTTTTTTGTAATTTATTTTTCAAGCGGCATACAAAAAAAAGGATAGTAATGAAAAAAAAAGTATCTCAGTCCAATTGCAAAAATTAACTGATTAGAGGCAAAAAGTTGATTGGATAAAAAATGTTGTTCTGTGTGTTTGATTTTGATGTACACCAACATACCATTCTGCAAGTGTTTTTGACATGAAAATATTTTGGCATTGAAGGCTTGACCCATTTCTATATGCGCTTGCATTGATTCCGATGTTTCATTTTTTTTAGCACATCAACCTCGTCGGTAATGTCAGAGTATTGAAGCCACTGCCAAATTATATTCATTTCACGTGATACATGATGAACAGGGTAGCAACAATAATTGCATAATTATAAGTGATAAAATGAATGGATGAAATAATGAATAAAATTATTTGATCAAGCATGAATAAAGTGTTACATTATAGATAACATGTATATGCAACATGCAACATATGAATATGCATATTAGATGAAGCGCACCATGTAGCGCATTCAAAGCAGCAAATAAAAATATTAATTAGTGAATGTGTTAATGCATGTTTTAAAACTAAAATATTTCGTTAGAATCTTAGCCAAGTATTATCCTATGGTGTCAATTATTCTTGTTAGTCATGTCATCAATATATGAACATAAGCAATAGGATAAGATGAAACGCGTCACAGAGATCCACCGCAATATTTGACGTACATTATGTTAATCATATTCGAATTCTATAACGAGAAATAATACTTGACCAAGCATGATATTCAATGTACCATTTGTTATTTTTCTTTTTCATGTCATAAAATGAAAAGGAAAATGGTACAATGAAACTGGAATTGTTTGGCAAACCAATAAGCGAGACTTACAGCACGCGCAGTATTCAGCGACACAAGTCTGGCGGCCTTTTTTACCTGTACGCCCAGTCGCTGTTGAGTATGTCGGCTTGTTTGTTTAACTAATGCGCAAATTATTTCAGATTGAAGTTCTGGTTGATCCAAACATTGCTGCAATGCGTTTTGTGCAAGTACCACGTGATAGTCAATCCCAGCCTGCTCTACCGCCACAGACATGAATAATTGACAGGCCTGAATATTAGAGAAGTTCAATATTAGTTCAGACCGCACAGTGAACTGTTGGTTTTGTCATATTCATTTGCAGTAACCTTGAATAATTTAATAGCTTCCGTTTGCAAAAGTTCTGAGGTGAGGCTTGTCAGTGGGCTTGTGATATTTTCTTTGGTATGTAGTAAAAGTGGATGTCGCCAAAGGACACAAGTCGGATCCCCGTCAGTCTCCATTAATCGTTGTACCAGTTGTTCATACTGCGTGCCAGCATTTGGTCCCCCACCCGATACCACAGTTAAATGATAAAGCCAGTTGTCTTTATCTTGTTTGTGTGGCATGAGTAAATACGTTGGTCCTTGATGAGTTGGGAAAATGCCAATAGTACGTTCATGAGGAGCTTCTGCATCTCTTTCTTCGCTATCACTATCAGAAACGTGCTCCACTTCTTCCACTCGCGCGTCACGCATATTAATTTGCCCAATTGGATTTGTATCACTTGGACATTTGAAATAAAGAAACATTTTTCCAATGAGAATGCACCAACACTTTTTCGCATGACCATTTTTCACTTTTGTTAACCATCCTTGAATTGTCGGCTTGTTATCTTCTCTGCTGAGTAACAATTTTGTCGCATTTCGTCTCTGAACATTCTGCAGTACTCTTATCCAATCTTCCATAGTAGCTATACAATCCGCAGTTAAATAATACGTTTTTTTTCCCGTTACTATTTCGAACGTAGCCGCGCCATCCGCTCTATTTATCCTGTTGACAAATGTAACGTGTGTTCAATAGTCCGTGGTACGAATTATCTGAACACAATGATGTAATTACCTGCAGACCTCATCCAAAGCTATTTGCCCTTGAGGCTTTCTATTAACATCGTTTTGATTCTTCCAATAAATGAGCGTACCATTCTTCAAAACAAACCATCTCTTACGCCAGGTTTTCAATTTACCACCGAGTTTAGCAAGGTGACCGGTTTTCTCTAAAGTATCGGATTTTTTGGGGCTTTCACCAGATACCCGCATTAATAAACTGGGCATACTTGACTCGAGAGAAGTAGAACTCAGTGCATCAGGTGGGATAGCATAATCTTCTGATAATCCAGATTCCAGTGAAGTATCTGTTGAAAAAATCTGTATGATCTACAATGCTCACACTCCTAAGCTTTGAAAACCGCATTCAACTAACCACGTTTCACACTTTTACAAGGAGATCCACTTGAACTACGTTTGGCTGGACTAAGACTGCTAGTGGTTTTGATACTTTTCGACGGGCTGCTTCCACTTCCAAGAGACGAATCCGTATTGTCAGATGAACTGTTAGTAATCCTTGTATTCGTCTCTGTTGGATTCGGATGATCTTCACCATCCGAACTATCCTCTGAGCTATCACCAAATGGCATAGATCTAATTTGACTTGCACGACCTGAAATCATTCATTTCCATTAGTTTCATCAATGTAATGAAACTTCCTGTATCCGGATTCCGAGAAAATAGTACGATCAGTAAATTGAAGGACCAACCTTTCACAGTAGCGTAAACAGGTACGGATATATCGCAATATCCTTGAGAATTATGGGCCGTTAAATTGTGACCGGTTGCATGTGAGTGTTTTGATGAGTTAGTATTAGATGTGGATGAGACAATACAAGATGTATCATCGTGTGTTGGAGGACCTATACCAAACCCTCCATCAGCCACCTAGTCAGCATATATAAAAATCATAATTATAGTCTTAGCAATGGCTTGGATATTTAAGAACATTGAAAAATTAGATTAACCTGATAAATTTTCGCTTCCCAGCTAGGAAATCGATGCAAAGGCGGTGTTGGTGGACGAGGTGCACATGGTTCTTGAGGCTGACCAGTCCAATTAATACCTTCTCTGCTGGGGGTGTAAATCTCGGCATAATCGTGAATAGCTTCTGAGCTTGTGCTATCCCGGCTCATTTCGGAAACTCCAGTCATGCTTGGTAGCATAACCAAATTTTCAACTGCTGCCGCCAATTCCTCGGACAATAAGCTATAATAAAATTGGTAATTGTTTTAGATGATGTTGGAAAGTTATATACTGATATCTACATACGAACATTCTCTCTTATCTGCTGAAACTTGATTCATTTGCAAAACAGTAGACAGTATAAAAATATGCGCGCAAAAAATATTAAGGATGGATTTTAATGCAGTAGAAAAATTGAATAAAGTGATTGATCCCCTCAGGAAGTCCCAGGACGTTACAGGGTACCACAGTGCGGAAAACGGGAGCCACTATCACGTCGCGAGGCCTCCCAAGGAGAATTCCATCACCGATGACGATGGGATCAATTATAAGTATTTATACTCCGCACTATTGTCATTCGAATTCGCGATCAGATGGAAAATCGAAGATGGGAACGGGCGAAGAAAATATCTTAACTATTCTTCATCATATTAACGAACTGAAGGAATCGCGCTTCACAAATTCACATCCGTGCAAGATGAAAATGTTGATATAAGTTTCTAAATAAATTCTATACCTGGAATCCATGTTAGCAGTTAAATTAATTTCCTGTTGGATGTTTCCACAAGCAGATAAATGTCGTCTATGACGTGTTCCAATTTGTGGACAATCTCCGATATTCGCCTGATGAACGTTTTCAGGAATCACCTGGTGCGTAGTCTCTAAACTTTCTGAACGTCTGCGCAATGTTGAATCAACTTCCAAAGACAGTGAGGCACGAGTCGCTGGTATCTAACGATTGATCAATTAACACTTCATTTACTTTACAAATTCAATTAACATCACGAAAATTCTCATGTAAATGTTCTTGATATATTACCAGTGGCTTCAGTCCAATGTTGGTGATGTGATTGCGTAGAAGTTCAAGCTGTTGATTGCATTTGTTATTTTGCTCACGTAAATGTTGATTCTGTTGCTCCAATTCACGTAGTTTATTTGTAACCCACTCTTTTATGCGCGCAGCTTTTGCCTCAACTTGTTTCGCGTCTTGTAATCTCAGCTGTCGCTACAACATAACAATATCGTCATAAACAAATTATCATCACAAGCATTTCTCCATGTCAGTTAGTTGAATATCAAGTATATTACCTGCTCTTCCACTTGTGTTTCTAATTTTGAAATGCACGCACAATGAACTTCTTCAATTTTGTCGCTATGAATACCGGAAGCTGATCCCAGTGAGTGTGCTGGTGAACCCACTGCTGATGCACTCAGACTGTATTCACCCTTTACCAACCGTTCCTCCATCATCCGAACCTGCAGAGGACAATGAACCACAAAATAAATAATAAAATCAACCCCATATAATTCTTTTCCCAATCCCTGTTCAAAAATTTTTTCTTTTCTTCACGCATTTATTCGTATCTGTTATTCCGAACAATTGTATCGATAATATAGAAAGACATGTGTACTACACATTATACATAAAAGGAAGAAGAGCTTCGGTGATTCGAGTGACATCGACCCTTGTTTCATTCGCGTATGGTGGACATACACCAGCAGCTGTCGAAAATCGATATCGTTTACTATACTACTGACTCAATGCATACACACGTACAATTGTGAATATACAGAATGGTGTATAGGGTCCTCCGTAGACTCCTCGCAACGATCAATATCAAACAGAGAGACATGAAATGACTCAACCCCCCTAGAGAGAATTGTCCCTCAAGTGCAAACTAAGAGCATCAACCATTTAATAGAATTTAATTATATCGTTAATCGAGCATTTGGATCTTCACAATGAACTAATTAAAAATGATTAAAATATTTTTTTTTTGTTTTTCTAATCTTACCATAATAATCAAAAGACGCCATGACGAAAAGTTATCACAAAAAGTTTATGTACACTTTACTTCTTTTATCTCTCTGTTATAATAAAAGTGAATGGTTGTTTGAAGATGAGAAAAAATTGGGCACTGATACGACACGGAAAATTCCAATGAACCGCCGTGAATAAAAGTGAAACCGGCATGCATGCGCGGGATCAGTCAAAGGAACGTAGAATGAATGAGCTTGGATACGCTGTCGGTGATAGCGACGATGGTACTGAGCTGCACTGAACTGTGCAAGGGGTTTCTCAGAGTCGATGACTCACGAGACTTGGCTCGTGCCCAATGCTATGTATTGCGGTATAGTACTACACATGGTGTGGATATATAGACAGAATGTATATTGTTTGTCCAAAGTATAACTGGTCGTTCGCCCCGTAATTCAAATTAAACTGTAAAATATGTTCAATCAAATGTTGAGTCATAACACGTGTGTAAACCCATTGAATAATAAATTCCAAATTAACTATTATATTTCCCTGGCATTATCGAACTCTGATGTAATCAATTCATATCTTTCTTGAAGTGAGCAGGAGATATATTGTGACGTATTGAAAATAGTGCAATGTCTTGTGTCGAGGTGTGTAATTTGCCATTTTCCATCTCATTCAAACTTCCATTGTGAAATCCATTGCAGTCTTTCCACAAAAAACATTTAGTTATGACCGTGTGCATTTCCTGGCACAGAGTTCGTTCCATGATAAATCATGTTGAATAAATATCTTGTGTGTCATTTATAATGTGAATGTCAAAAAGACAAAATGAACATTCTCGTGTACTGGGCAAATTAAAAGGAGCAGTAAAATAATTCAGTAATTATGCAAATTTGACATGAGAAAAAATGGGTTGGAATTTTTTCCCGATTCATTGAACAGTAACACGTGATGCACTGTCATATATTATGAAACAAATACCCCAATATTTTTCATAGATTCATCAGCGAATTGTCGATTTTTCTCTCCTTCATAGGATGACAACAATCATAATGATATCGAGCTATGTACACTTTATAATTGGAGATTGTCATCTTACACAATTCGTGAGTAGAACGATTACACCTACGCATGATTATATTTAATAAATTATGGCGAGGAATTATTCAATTGAAAAAATTATGCAAATTATAGCACGTGACGCAACCCAACTGTATTACTAACTGCATATAGTCAACTATGATGTAAATTGTTATTTACCTTTCATCAGTGTCATCTAGCGGGGTGTATACTTTAACAATAAACAAATACCAATGTATCCTCAATGAGCAAACAACAATGTTATCCGTCACTTGTTATGGCAAAAAAAAGGAAGAACTTGCTCACAATTCGATTGAATGAAACCATTGTAATTATGTCGATTTGATTGTTAAAAAACTATAAAACTTCTACACCACCACGTGAATTTTATTGAAAAATAACGATGTTGCAGCTCCGCATTGCCATCTTGGCTATGTCGCGTGCGGAAAAATCAATGCGCAGTGTATTTCTAGCATGCGCGTTGAGCTACGTCCGGTATGTATAGTATTGATAACTTGACAATTGCAATTGTCACTGTATTATCGCTGATGATATTAAATGCAATGAAAGTTCAACAATTCATGGCTTCATATTTATTGATTAGAAATTTGGAATGAGTAAAACTGAGTGGATATTTCGAACACGAATAGATTTAGCATTCAGATTAAATTGGAACCGCATCACGAATCGATTTACACGATAATGGTGGTAATGGATCGAGATAAATTATTGATGATCGAAATTATAAAACCGATAACCACACAGCGATTTAATTGGATCACTTATGTAATTAGAAAACCATTGAGATCGATGAATATGACTTTCAGTGAATGTTCAACTGTGCATGATCATTTTGTTGTGCACAAACTTTATATTGAACCGTATCAAGCAATAAGAATATTTGTGTTATGTGTAGTATGACAGAAACCCATATGCCAACCATTTTCATCTTGCATCTTTGATGATAAATCATGAATTGACAACTAGTGTGATGGAATACGACACAAGGAGATATGCGATGATTTATGTTTATTCACCTTGTCTTCCGCCTCGTCGGCTCTACCTTCTGCATCAAGAACTCGTTGTTCGAGTTCCGAAAGCTGCAAAAGAAAAAAGAAAAATTGGATTAGCAGATCCTATATCAGCTTTATTGATTAGAATTAATGACGTATTTCAAAGTCTTGAGTGATAAATTATGGTTATGAGTGATCTAATTATTATTTTCTATCATTTATAAACTCCCCGTGTATTGACAGTTCATAAATTCGCATAATATTTCAATGAAAAATGTAAGTACTTAATAATGGATGTTTGAAAAATTGTTGGCACTTAAATAAAAGTGGGGAATCGAATGCGCCATCATCAGGAGATAAAAGAAAGAATTTCGTATATTATGGTACGATGCTCAAAAAGCCAGCTGCGACCTCTGTGTTTTATTGCCCTTTTACGCGCTCGTGTCACCACTATAAGGGCTGCTAATATACCATCCACCGCTATATATTGATATCATGAATTTCTTTGCTCTGATGGCGCCGCATGTTACAAAAATTGAAAACCAATTGACGCATGTGACATTCAATAAATTTGTAACAGATACGTTGATATAACATTGAAAAATTAGAAAAGAAATAAGTTGGCTTTGTATTTGCTGTCATATACAGTTGAGTGACAACTTAATTCGAAACAAAAGAAATTCATATGTGTGTTGTTGGAAATACAGTTGTTGGTTGCGATGATATAGTACGGTTAGGTGGATGCTTTGGCACATGCGGTGCGGTTATCTCTGCAAAACTTGCTCTCTGCTCATCCCTCACCTCTCCCGTACACATAATACTATATACGGATTAATTCTTTTTCTTCTTCATTCTACAAGGGGAAAAAAAATGGAAATGGTCTATACACTCAGGGTCGATAACGCGCATTTAAACCACAAAAGGGTAGCAAGAGAATAGTATATGGGTTATATATGCTGGAAAGCATAAATGAGGTAGCAAGTAAAACAAACGTGCGCAACTTCGCCCATTATTGTATTTCTCTCATGAACAGCTAGAACTGCAGTTTCTTTTCATCACCATGTATCTCTACTGCAGTTTCAATCATTAAATCGTTGAAACTAATGCTTTGAAAAATTATCTCCATTTTTCTTTCAACAATGAGATGATGCTCGCGCAGTTAAATAAATTGAATTACCTTACGAAGCATTTCTTCGAGCGCCTCCATGTCGAGAGCAGAGTTGCTGTCACCAGATAAAATGGGTTGGACCATTTGATGTTGTTGTTTTTTTTTTTATTGTGTTAGTTTAGGATTCAACTCACACGTTTATTATATTATGAATGAAATTTGATTGAATGCACAAGACAAAACTATGAATTGAGCTCTCGTGTGTGAATATTATTTGAATTTAATCCTCACGCTGTTCCTCCTGTATATATCAAGTGTACGAACGAGAATGCTTGATGACTGATTTCAAGTGTATCAGCAGACGCGAGATTCTCATTTCCGTGAATTTGAGTTTGTGTACAAGAGGCGTAACCTAGATTTCACCCTCCGATACAATACAGCTTGTGTTTCATAATCGATCTCTATCATAAATGAGATAAATCTTGTATAGAATTTGAACGTCATGATATGATTAATGAATAATTGAATGAAAAAAAAAAAACGTCATTACAGTACACGTCAATATTTTTACCACAATTTTATACAGAATATTTCCTACATTATAACATGAATTCCATCACTCAATTATACTCAAAGGGAGTTCTTGAATTCATATTTCATATTTTCAATAGCAGTGAATTATTCTCGCACGATGTATACGTGACGATGAATAACAACGATTTAATAGATGCTAGATGTATGTTCCCCCCTCTGATGTATTATAATAAATAACCGAAGGAAAAAGTACCACGATCAATTTACCACTGAGAATAATCTCAGTGGCAAAAAGAAAAAATAATGGTTCGGTTGCGTGTCTCTCGTCGATAAATCAGAAATGTTAAAGATATCAATTGAATGAATTCACGCAGAAAAGAGATTACATTTTATAGAGACTGCATTGGAAATGAGTAAACGCATGATAAAAATCCCATGGTCCGATATAAACCTTTTTTCTTTCCCGTCAGATAAATCTTTCATTTCAACTTGGACAATTTTAACCCAGTCATAACTTATGTGTCACTTGAGACCCAGAGGGATTCGTGTGCTTTTGGGTAAAGAGCTTTTCAACTTTCGGTTAATGTATATATACCTATTCGTTCTCAATAATTCTAACTCCCATGCAATATGTTTCGTACACGTGGTAGAAACAAAAGAAAATATAAAAGCGCGTGATGGAAGACGAAAGTATAAAAAAGAAAAATACTCATCCGCAGCGAAGGAGACAGAGACAGATAGAACGCGACAAAGGAAATTCGAAGAGCTGTTGAATACTATTTTGGGAAAGAGTATTTTTACAACCGCGTTTGGCGGTGGTAAAAACATTACGACGACAACAACGACAACGACGACAACGATGGCGACTTTGAATGCTGTATGTGGTGTGTGTTGGCAATGAGAGAAAAAAAAATGTATTTCCTGTCGGCGCGAGAGTCGTCTTGATGAGGACAAAACTCCTTCACTACTAATGACGGTACTGTCCAAAAATGAAACGACGCAATGCATGTAAAATATGATCAAGTTATTTTCAGAATATTCATATATTAGTTGAACTCATTTTCAATATTAATATTTCCTCTCTGTACTTTTCGAATCTACCAGATAGGGGAAATGGAAATGGATGTACTCGAGTTCATCATTTAGTGGCAGAGACAAATGAAATATTAAGTGAAAATATACGGATGAAGAAGTTTTAATCAACGATAGGTGATTGATACTCTAGGGGAGTATAAAACTGTATCTATAAGCCTATCATCAACTTTATGAGAAAACCAATTTCATTTTATCAACCTCACTGCGGAATCGTAATGTGATCTGTTCAGTCGCGTGTATCGCTCGTTTATCCACAATAATGCTCTACAATGATTTACACGGCTCATCTACAATTAATAATTCTCTTAACTTTATAATACTGACGAATAATAAAATTTTATATCTATTTAATGATAACACAGTAATGAAAATATTCAACGTCAATGATAGGACACAGTACTGATAAGTGTTTAGAAGTATTTACCAAATTTATTATACCGATGCAATACAAACCCAGAAAATTCACATTTGTTTGCAAAAGTAATTCGAAAAATTTAGATGACGGGGAACGGAAAAGAAATAAATAAATAAGCGATTGAATTAGAAAATGATAAACTATTCATTTACTCTAATCCTATTTACATTGTATGTCTTTAATCTTGTTCTATTGATTCCTTTTTATGAGCAGTTAAATAGACACGCGGAAGATGCACTGCACTAAAGATAGTGGCGCGGAATACTGGAGTGTGTTAACGCGTGTGTGCATGTCACTCGCGGGTTTCTAGACTCTCGCGAGTCCAGACACAGTATAATGCGCACGCGTAATTCTCGAACAAAAATACGCGCCCCCGCATCTACTTTGCGCGCATGGCTATAGTAATATCGTTGATTTTCTCCACCTGTCCTCACCACTTTATCTAAACGATTTTTATTCTCTTCTTTTTTTTTCATCCTCCCCCTCTTTTTTTCCCATCATTTCTTTCACTCAGTGTATGAGATCATGAATCCCAGGTGCATTCAGCCGGATTAGATCCAATTTTCAAACAAGTTGTCGACAACTATATATCTGTACAGCAATACATCGACTTACCTTGTCACGCAACATATCACGGACTCTCGTAGCTTGACTTCTACTACGATGAAGTTCGAGTTGTAACTCTAAACATCTCTCTTGCCAATTGAGCTCTTCAACTGTCGTCGGATAGCTCGCATCAAAGCTCTTGGAAGATGAATAAACCCTTTGATCATTACCTCCTGTTATTGATGTTGATGTTGAAGGAGTGAATGTGATGTCACGGTCGATGGAAACTCTACGTAATTGTTGATGTTGCTGATGTTGTTGATGTTTGTTGGCGTATGATGCCAATATTTTATCAACGTTTGAGCTCAGTGATGAGATGCAATCACCTCTTTGAGAACTAGTCCTCTCAAAAGCCGGCGAAGATGCCTCTGAGGATGTATCATTCTCAAAATGCCCATAGGAAGAGGTGAATTCCTCCGGGCGAGTTCTGTACAAATCCTGTTTGTCGGATTTATACTCAACACGACCACTCGGCTCAACGCTGAAGCTGAATGGTAGCTTAGCACTGCGATAATGATTTTCCTTGTCTTTGAGTTCAACATAATTAATGTCGGACTTGCCGCTTTTACCACTCGTATCTGGAATAGATTTGTCCCTTCTTCCAGGGTGATGCAAATTTTCATATGGTAAATTTATGTAATTGGACGTTGAGCTTCTGAGATTTGTCGATGAATCATTTCGTTGATTTCTTGGTGGTGGCAAGGGAGCTTGTCGTGCACTACCACTTCGCTGTTGTCTTGACAACAAACGTGGGCTCTCCTGCGTGCTTCCAGTGAAGTTTGTTGTTACTGGACCACCACCACCACTGCCACCACGGGATCCGTTAGATTCAAGAACATCTGTGTTCTCGTAGTTCCGACCTGTGAGTCCCAAAAGCGGACTGCACGGGGCCGATGAACTTGAACTGAAATCCGAGGCGAAGCGAGCAATTGGATCGAAAATCTGTGAAAGTCGGCGCCCAGCCGGAGAGCCCCGTATATCATCCATCACCCTTCTTCTCGCACATACGCGCACATATATTCACACATACAGCTACTAACAAAGAACAATGTTTTCACATCTTCATGTTGACCTGACGTTGGTTGGATACCACCAACGTTTCAATAATCCGTGGTTTTATTGAATATTTTTGGACCAACGCCATCTCTCAATATCGCCGATTATATCCGACCTAGTTGACGATGACGTAGATCAACTTTTCAGCCACTGATATCTACTGCTTCAATCTGAAACGAAACATAAAAATATTGGATGATTTTTCACTTTCAACAACTTTGAATTATATTCTCATGTATGGCAAGAAGTTCATGCATTATCAGATATCGACGTCATAACATTCAGCCGTTTCAATTCCATCTCTACCAATAAGTATAATTAGCTTCGGTGTATATATCACTGAATCACAACAACGAGAATGAAAGAAATTTCTTCTACAGTTCTATCGTTTTCTAATGACCTTTTGAATCAGTTCATAACTAGAAACCCATGTTATTTTCTTCGGATCAATTGGTTCGTTGTACCAGTAATCTTCACAGCTCTCTTCTATGTTAAAAATAAAAAGAACTCATGTGAAGCGATAGAAAGTTATCAACTGAAATGAAAATGTCACAAGGAAGTACGTCAGAGAAAAAACGATGGCAATAGACGAAACGATTATGTAGAGAAGAAAATTATAATTGATAAAATTCACTATTACCCGCGGAGTAACACCTAGTGTCACGAATTTTCATGCCCACACATGAATATTATTATCTATTGCGTATCCGTCACTAAGTGTGTTATTAAATTGCAAGATTAAAATTTACATAGTTATGTAGGTAAGACATGCGCATGAAAAACTGGTTGAAGATGGATTATATGAGAAATGTAGGTAGGTATTTCCGACAGAACTTTATGAGACTGATTGTCACGTATTCAAATGTCTCCGATTTCTAATTACCATCAGCTACATTTCACGTTTAGCTCTGGGCGAAATTGATAGAGAATACCAAATCAGAAAACTGATAATGAAATGAATTGTTGGGAAAAATATGAAGTTGACAACAGATATATAGTTACGGAATATATTTTCACTCGTCTGACATATTCCCAAATATAATTCTCAGATACCTGAATATTATCGTTTAATTTTACTGTGGTTGAATTTAAACTAAAATTTTTTACCATCAATTTTGATAACGATGTAAAAAACGTTTGACAACATGATAAAGTTCTCAGTCAAATTATTATCAAATAAACGGATTTATGTACTCGCCGAGCGAATATTTAGACAATGAATTGTTGTTTCTTGCGTTCGTAGAATAATTATGTTAAAATTGTTCATGAACTGCTTCAACTGCTCAATATTGAGAGACATATCTCCAACGCTCAGATAAGTTGTCTTGATCATTACATTCTCCTTATCGGATACAACTGCTTCGTAAGAAAACTATAACGACAATGAATTTGTCATTGCCTAAATATATTGTCCTTCAGGTTGAAGATCGACACACTCATCATGAAATACTAATTTCATCAGCAAACAATGAAGGAAAATTTCTAAACATCTCGTAAATCCTATCACCTCATTCGTTCTAACCGCATAATGAATTCCAAATTATACGGATATTATCGTATCTTCAACTAATCAACAACTCAGTAGCATCAATGATCAAATTGATTTGGACAGCAATGAAATAAAAGAAACGAACGGTCCTTTGTCATTATAATGAAGTTGCCATCAATTTTATTGTGTCACCAGCAAATGAGTCTACTCACCCTACAAAATATTTGGATAATCAATTGTTCAAGCGACATTGTTATTTGTTCCAAATAATCTTCAACACCGATATTCAGAATTTCACACTGAAGCACAGAAAACCAATAATTGAGCTGGCAGATACTCACCAACAGTCATTACGACATGAGACAGGAATAATTTAAACCACATATTACACAAAGTCCACTCCATGCCTGATGTTACATGCACACACGACCGTTGTGTCTCTCGGCAATGCACACACGTTCCCGTAGTGTGATAATACTCTCAAGAATCTGTGAATCTGCGACGTGCCAATCGAATGATAAACATTGGACATAATTCAAATCGATTTACGAATCACATTACATTAGGTTAGGACAATTGAATTAATTAGTTGGTGAACAATGTGACACAGTCAAAATTGCGAGGTTTTTTTTCAGTTTATTAAAAATATGCAGATGTAATGTAATTGACTATAACACTCTACTGAGACTCAGCCGGTGAAGTTGCAAGTGTGGTGATGGCCGTGTACAGCGACAACTGTGGACATCGGCCGTAACTATTTCAGTCCTCAACTGCGCTCTCAAATTTTCAGTTCAACGATGTAGTGTAGTACCTCGCTTAGTCGTTCCTCGATTATCCCTTGCATTTGTAACTTCCTTCTGGGTTGTGTGGGAAAGTTGATGAGGGAGTTGATATCACAGGGTGATAAACGACCTCCATACACTTGTGCATGCAAGCTGTTAAGTATTTTCCTTGGAATGCGGCGTATGGAATGATAATGTAGATGTCCCTTCTAAAGATTATGAAGCTTAATAATTATTTAGAAGACGAATTGAATACGGCGTCTTCGAATTATGAAGTAATGAAACCTGAGAGAAATTTACTTGTAATATGGATGAATAAATAATTACATCTAAACTTTTGACTGGATACCAAGAACGTTTTACTTATGTTGGAAATACTTTTTTATGTCATTGTATATATTCAATTATAATTTATATGATTGACAATTTGAAAAGTGGTCTAGTAAATATTGTTTCATCGGTCGTTTGAATTGTCCATTGTGAAAAAATATCAAAATGGTGCACATCAATAAGAGGTGACCCAAGTATATTATATGCGATTCCTTCATCTAAAGTTCATATAAATTGGATTGCCTGAGTTGGGATAAAATTTACAAAAGATCTAATTATAAGTCTCACTTGCGTCACAATGCTCACTCAAGAACACCGTATATTTTTCAAATATCAACATTTGAAGTAACTTATCATTGTACGTAGGATCTAACAAATCATAAAGATTCTTATTGAGCACGGAAAGTCGTCTTCCGTATGAAGTTATCAAAGTCCTTGCTGTAGCACACTCTCCAAACGTTAGATCCAACTTAATGCACAGCCATTCACGTAAAGAAGTAGAAAAATTGCAATCGAAGTTCCATTGAATTTGTAATAAATTATTTATGTATGTCTCACAATGATGAGAGATACGTAATGGTTCATACACTTCATAATTGTAAAACTTGTTGAACACCTGGAAAACAGAAGAAAGTCAATGCAAGATATAATTTGAATAGAGGTTGGATTAAATACGAACGTAATCGAATGGAAACTCACATCACTTTCATCCATTTGATAATCATCACCAGTTAATGAAAGGCTCCAATAAAAATAAGCGGCGAAACTGGCGCATTGATCACGGTGAAAAATGTTCGAAAATTTATGGAAAAATTGATGTAAAGGACTAGAAACACAACTATCGTGGCACTGCGGTTCCATTTTACAAATTGCCGTGGATGCTAATGATCGCACTTCGAAATTATCGTCTAATAATAAATGTAAAAGAACTGTCCACCAATCAAGTAACACCGTTGTTGAACTGTTTCGCTGTAAGTATATGATATCGACATAAATATCGTTGATGATACCAGCGGTGGCCAATCTACACTCAATATTAGCTGAAGTAGACCACGAATTGTTCAAAAATAGTTCATATAATTTGCAGTTGGAATTTTGAATCCACGGATTCAACCATTTGAACGAATTAGATTTGAACAAAATTCCAAATGATTTTCCTAATAATTTCAAAGCACTAGCATTTGTGCGTGGCATATTTTTGGTAAAACTACACAATACTGTACTGCAAATGATTTCCATTGTGTTGGTGCAGAGTAAATTGTCGTCTCCTCGTTCGCTGTCGATACACACTTGATATAGAAATTCATAAATTGCACTCTGTAAATTCCGATTGCACTCCAGAATGCTTGGCTTCAATGCTAAATCAATAGCGTGATCATACAATTTCTTCTTCAAATACGCCATATCTCGACTATGAATAGTTCCAATCAAATTGTTCCATCCCAGAATTTGTACCTGGTTATTCGAGTGTGACAAAATTTTTCTCCATGAGAGTAATAACTGGTCATGGGTGAATGCATAATCACCATTAACATTTAATCCCCATTTAATGATAAATTTTACGGCAGAAATTTCAAAAATTTCTTTGCCTGGACGACGCTTCAGTTGGTCGTTGACTATATAATTCATTGATTCCATTAATACGCGATGATATGCTTCGTAGAGTGGGAGTTCTCTTTTAAATTTGTATAAGTTCATCAATTCATCGAGAAAATCGATGTATACTGCTGCGAGTGGAAAGCACGCTGGTTTATTATTATTAGCACTCAGGTTATTGATAATCCATGGAGAATTCTGCATGAATTGTTCCAACCTGACGTTTGATAACTCACAGCTCATGAGTAAACTACTTTTAGCGACTTCAAACGCCTGCAGCATGTAACCATGCATCTTATTCCATCGAAGAGGGGCCGAATTATTTGCTTCCGTATCAATACTCTCGAATAAACCATTGATAAACGAGCAAACCGTTTTTTCAGTAAGCAATGGAACCACAGCCCGTGCGGCCAATTCACGTGTTGTATAAATTCGACTTTTAGCACAAGTTGATACTAATTTCACAAATTCATTGTTGTCCCAATTGACATCAACGTTGTTATCAGAATTGATCCCCACATAGAGTCGCGACAGTAGGAGAAGTATGGACTGTACGCTCGGTCGGATAGTTCCATCATTTTGATTACTGAATGACTTTAATTCGGCAAGCATGAATGGCAATAGTTTCGGGTACCTTTCGAAAAATATTCGACCTGTCATCTTGTTATGTATAGTTAAATTAACATAATCTTTTGATCTTTGTACTCCGAAAATCCGTGTAATCAGAGCACTGAACAATAACGTTGCTGCATTACGTTCCGCCCAAGTTTTTTCGTCGTAATTCTTGATAGCCGCAATTAAACCATCTGCTGCATAAGCTCGAGCTAAATCTCCTAATTGAGCATGTTTGAACAGAGCACGTAATATGTTCAACGCGTGCGTTTTAACTTCTGACAAAGTTATGTTGCCGTTATCATTTTCAGTATTAATAATATGTGTTGAGTGGCTTTCTTGTGACCCTTCGCACAGGTCGGCGAAAAATTTTTCCTTCCATATTAAATCTCTCGTTTGAGTTATGAGTTCACTTTTTTCATTAAGCTGTACCAAAGCCAGTAAAATTCTCATCACCGAGTGGAACACTGATGCTCCTGTTTTACTTTTGACGGATGGTTCGGACGCGATAAGAGCCTGAAATGACAAGTCAATGAAAGAAGACGATGAAGAATGTTGAGGAAATTATCCGATGAAACTCACCTGCACCATGAAAGGTACACCTGCACTACGTCTCGTTGCACATAATTTTGAATTGCCAGGTAATGTGCCAGTTATTGCTAACAATAAGTCATGCAACCATATCTTTGGTAATTGCTGCAAATGTTTCTGTTTGAGACGCCATAAACGGGTACATAGCTTTTCGAATCCAACATGTGCCTGTTCGAATGCTCCTCTATGCTTCGTTTCACTGAGTAGAGTAACCAGATGATTGCCAATATCCACGATTTGGTCTTCACATATGAGACCTAGCTCTAATCCTTCATTCTTTATTGGACACTTCATAGCAAGATGTCCAAATAACAGACTGACTTCTTTCACAGTTCGCCAAGAACATAAAAGAACCATCTGTGGTGTTACCATTGCATATTCAGACTCATCAGTGTCTCCGTTGAATAATGTCTTCTCTAGATCCATAGGAAAATGTCCTTCTGGCGATGAATTGTTCACCACCACTGAAATAGCCGTGTTTAAGCTCAAAGAAATGGATATTATTTTAGCTACTGTTTCCAACCAGGTGATGTGATACTTTATCTTCCTAACAAGAACAGAAATAATTTTAATGGATGAAAGTTGATTGCTAGCGCTAATTTAATATTGAATTAATTAGTATTGAACTATCCAAATTACCTGAAGTTGTATAATGAGATTAATCCATTGAGACAGAATATATATCCATAAAGCGAATGCTTAGCTACTGCGGCAATAATATTCTCATTTGCTAACTTCGTTGGGTTCTGGGGAAAAGCGTCATTATTGA
This sequence comes from Meteorus sp. PSUC_FEM 10030008, assembly GCA_018881525.1. Taxonomy (NCBI): domain Eukaryota; kingdom Metazoa; phylum Arthropoda; class Insecta; order Hymenoptera; family Braconidae; genus Meteorus; species Meteorus sp. PSUC_FEM 10030008. Next base: position 54,936 of record JABMBR010006892.1, read on the forward strand.
GAATGAAATGGATATTTTTTTCTCTATCTCATCTATACAATTCTGAACTTGCCTGGAGATGATCCAAAATAATATTGATTATTTGAAGAGTTGGATCTTGGATATCTTCCGCGTTCCAATTCTTCAATATCTCACTGATGATAGGTGACATCAGACAAATTCTGAACATGTACAAAGCAGTGATACTGTCGATCGGCCTCACCCCATTTGCCAATTTTAATGCAACGTCTACAATTTCATAAACCACGTTGGAATCATCTAACTTTAGTGAAGATGGTGGAATGTTCGATATTACTTTAAAAGCAATTTCCTTATTCGCTTCGTATGTATCGAGTAATAAACATTGAAAAAGTTTCTCAGCTTGTTCTCCATTCCATGAAGATTCTTTCGGATTATCATATAAAATTTCTTGTTCCAGTTGTAATATAGACAGACTGTTTTTCTTCCGAGTGTGCGTTGCACCGCAGCATATTCCACTCAAACATTCGTCACGTACGTTAGTAATAAATGTACGATAGGTACTGATCATTTCTGAAGATTTCCTCGCCAAACAGTTGTATTTCTCTTCTAGTTCATGGTACAAATTTATATCTATTCCCACTTTATCTTTATGCACTTTAAGTTTGTTTGGTTGCATTACATTCCGTTGGAATACAACTAAACTCTCTTTCAATCGTTTGAATGCCTATCGGATTGAAAGGGGCAATATAATTGTATAGTCAGCAACAAATCGAGTAACTTATGAAAATCATCGCATACATTCTCACGAATTCGAACTATGTAACACTGAGTGATTACCTTTTTAATCAGTGGGACGAAATCAATCGCTTCGCCGATATTATGTTTGATGAATGACAATATAATTGCCAACTCCTTAGGTGTAAAACGAAGTGTACTCTTCTTGGACTGCACCAATAGCTTAAGTATCCCAAGTCTTATCTGTATATAAATGAAAAGCTTGTACATGAGTATCAAACACAATATTTTTTATCATTATGAGAATATAATGGAACTTTGAATCATACTTCTTCATTCGGACTCGTTATATACTGCTCCATATCATGATAATCGAGTCGGTCTCTCCATAATTTCTGTTCATCCGAAAAATCATCGTTTTCATCGAGTTTTCCTTCGATTTTTTCATCTTGTAATTGTTTGAGGGAAACTAATACACTGTCAGATCCCATGTTGCTTTTTTTTAATTCTTGTTACTACACAATTGTCAAATTTTGAGGTTATGGTACATCATCTACCACATATGTTAGTTAATATTGAATCATTTTTCGATGGTTCATTTAGTATTACGAATTATTGAAGGTCAATACTGTTTCTGAAGACTGGATAGAAAACATTACAACTCTTTCAATCATTCAATAAAATAGAATTTTTTATGTTTTCGTATATTTGTGTTTAGGATACTGATTATTCACGCCGGGACATATTTGATTGTAGATAGTATTCGTCAGTTCCACAACTTGATACCCCACCATGTGGCTGGGAGTTAACATTCAAATTCACCAAAGAGTGTTTTCCAAGAGAAAACATTAAGAAATGACATTACACAGGCAAGTACACTATTGTTTTCTACGATCAATATTGATTATAGTGGAGTTGTACTTTAACATGAACATCATTCATCTCTGCGAATAACATAGCTACAATGAAGATATAACTGAGAACTCTTCTATTGATAGTCCTATTTCGAAATTGGCGCGTTCTCCAAACCGATCCATCCTCTAACGGCAAAGATTTGTATTAATTCTCTCCCCATCTCCATGACTGTAATGAGCAGAATGGACAAGAAGCATTTGCTCTCAGAGACAAAATGGTGTCCGCCTAGTGCATGAAGGTTCTTCCCAAAAGTTAATTTATCAAGAAATATCGAGTGGATTAATTTTCTTTATCAAATTTTTCACATCAAATAAATTTGCTTCATAATGACGGCCATTCCGGGATCCATCGCTTTCGATGAATACGGACGCCCATTCATTATTTTGAGGGATCAAGATAAACAGAAACGACTGACCGGCATCGACGCTATCAAGGTGAGGTCTGTTCTAGAAAAATATTCAAAATTCTCTTATATAAATAGATATATTCATA
>JABMBR010006903.1:0-57020 GCA_018881525.1 Meteorus sp. PSUC_FEM 10030008
GTTTGACTGAAATCACTGACATTCCAGTTGTTGAACAGAAAGTGAGGCTATCAGGGGGGCTATCAGTGAGGCTTATATATAAGTTTCGCTGGGAACATTGTAGGTAAAGCAGAGCAAAAAATAAGTTATTTCACTCTGCTTTACCTACAAATTTGCCCGACAAAATTCAAATCATTCGAATTTTGACTATTTCCAAAATATGAAAACAGATATTTATAAAAATCGCGAAACTCTATGTACTTCTTATTGCATATAATATTTCTTGATGAGTTCGTAACTTCTTTTAATTTCAATATTATTCAACAACATGCACTTTGGTGCATGGTTTATTGTTGCTCAAAAAATGGATTGAAAAAGAACCTGTTCTTATTTTGATTAGTCGTTCATATGAGCATGAAAAATCGAATAGTTTTGCCGTTTGAAACATACCGCTAAACGTTATTGCATAAGTAAACAAAAATAATAATTCCCAGAGGGATATAACATAACTGCCATGTAATTCTAGTTTGATACTACAGAAGAGATGATTGAAAAATTCATCAAATCGTCGTAGCACCAGACTTCGTCCGCATGTGCCACACATCTGGATCCGAACAATAAACCACTAATATTACTTCATTTTCAATGAATTTATTGGTAAAGAATGTATAATAAACTGTCCTTAACAAAAGTTATAGACCGTGAGACGATTTATTGCAATAAAAATTTTCGATCGCTACGATATTTTTAAAGACAGATTCGATAACTGTCTTAATATATTGGATTAATATTTGATTACATGCTTTATAATGAAAAGACAAAACGAATCATCATTGATGGCGAAATATACAAATAATGGAGATATTCTATGAAAGTATGATTAATCAGAGTGAAAATATTTGGCACATTATTTATCATTCTAGATCACACATACTCTTCTTTGAGGGTCGATATCCCGAATGTTCCATTGGAGTGAACATCAAATCCATAAACAATAATAGGATTAGTAATGAAACATAATTCTCCTATGGAGTAATTACATGTTCAAACAATATTTACGTGGATCCGTTTGACATTGGGTTAACGTCATGACAACGCATAATGAATCAACCCTTAAGAAATGAAATATTTGTAATAATAGTAAAGAAAAATATAGTCATCACTATTCTCACTTGTATCTATCTACAACATAATAAATTGTATCGGACATGCATCATATCTTGAGGAGAATTCATCCACGTTCCAATAATTAATAATTCTTACTCATTATAAAAATTCGGATCCGGTATTTGGCATCATTTCCAGCAAAAAACTGCCTTTATTGAGAGGAGTTGGACATTCTGGTACGTCCAAATTAATTCCTCTCATCCGCAAGAGAAAACAAATTGGTATCATAGATATGCGAATCTTTCTGACCATTCTTTGCAAAAAATTGGTTCGCGCGCACGTCATCTCTCTATTGTATTACTCTCTTATCATCATCGTACTTTGATTATTATCAATACACCCACATATTGTATTCACTTAGATTCATTTTACAAATTTGCTTGACTTCCATAAAACGACGTGAAGGCTGTATCTGAGCTTACACTCAGCGGCAAACTTGTTGCGTCCATTGTTTCCCTTTCACTCCCAACAATTGATGATGGTTTGATATCTATGACATCCAGAGCTCCATTGGCAGCAGACATTCTGGAGCTAGATGCCATTTCTACTTCACCACCGTCCGGGTGTGACATACGTCTCAAGATGACATCACTTTCATTGAAAGAACACAAGATCGAATATTTAGCTGTTGTCAATGGTTAACATGGTGGAGTGATTGTGAAAGTAATCGTGAGTCTGACTCGTTGAATTGAGAATATGTTTCCTACCTGTAATCTGGTGCAGGGATTTCCATTTGCTGTTGCCGTCGTGAATTACTCGACATTGGAGTCCGTTTTATTGAATAAATGAATATTCCCGTCATGGTAAGAGTATACGATAAGAAATATAACGTGTGGAACTGAAATCATGAAACATCGTTTTGGGCATATAGAAATTTATTTTGTTGCAGATTTTCTCCATATTAATATTCTAAGATGCGGAATAATTTGTGATTACCTTGTATTGATGCTTCAACATTCCCACTAAAACATTGAAAAAGTCTGCGGTCAAGAGGAATAATTGCAATGCCGTTGCACCAGATTCGAATAGAATCACAGGCACCAGTGAAAAAAAGATGAATTGTGTTATGCAATAGAATATTAAAGCTGTTATTATAACTGGTGTTGATGAATTCCATGTGACAGATTCAATCTGCAATCTTTCTAGAACGGCGCTGAAATGAGTCGTTCAATCCATTAATGAATCGTTTGGAAGATTCATCCCGTACCAAGAAACAATTAACATTCCAAAAAAATCGTTAGTATGTCTCTCACATTTGACTGCAACTGATGATCGTCCCAAAAAATCCAATCATACCCAAATATTCAATGATATCAACTGTTTTCACTGCAAGCTCTTGAAGCACTGTGGTGACAGAGAAAAGCACAGCACCACCCAAACACAGCATATCACCAACCAGTTGATTCTTACCTATTCAAAACAGAGAAGGAAAATTGAGTGAAATTATTCTTGGGAATTAATTTGATGCGATAGAAGTCAAGGTCCAGCAGTATGATGCTCACCGTTAGCACCTAGATCTTTATTGTCATCAATCCCAGCCCATACGAGGCATCCAACACCCATTAGACAGACGGATATACCACCGATGTGAACAATTCGATATCTCACACCAAGAACAAGACAGGACAATGCCAGCGCAACAGGAATTGCAACGCAGTCAAGGAGCTTCAATTATATACACAAATACGAAATATTGACATGTGATCAGGAAATAGTCCAGAGTTTTGGACAAAGTAGGGACTATTAGAAAATTTTTTTGTTCTTGATATGAATTTAATTGAAAAGTTACATGAAGATACCTGGATGCTCGCCAGACTCGTAAATTGATGGGATGACGTGATAAGTGTGTTCGCCTCCACATCGATAAGCGCCAAGAGCAAATATCTCCAACCTCTCGCTCTCAAAACGGAAATAAGTCCATTACCAGCACCTCTACAAGACATCCAAGTTGTATAAACCAAACACATCATTGCATAATGCGGCATATTTTGTCCTGTTGTAATTTCAAAGAAAGAAAACATCAAATTCCAAGAAGAAACGGAATTTCCATTTGTTCATTTTGTACATTAATGAATATTTTTTTGTTCACCCGTGGGAATCCCAAGCTTCGGCAAATATTCAGTGTTTATATAATGATTCAACTGTGTCATCCAGTAAAGAACAACAGATAAAAACTGTCCTAGAATGATAGTTCTCCATACTGACCTGGAAGTTTTAAAAAAATGTGAACGATTTGACGAAAATATATTTTTGTATGTTTCTCAAACTGAGCACGGGTACAAGTTATCCTATAAACATCGTGTTTTTTTAAACATTCGGTACTACACTACCGGTACTCTGAACAATACAAGCAAAGACATTCCGCTAAAATTGGTATATGAAAAATCACTGAAAATATTTTCACTGGTTTGATGAATTAATCAAACTATAGATGACGACCGTTCATGAATAATGAATCATAAACATGTAGGTACATTAATTTTGGTAGATCTGAGTAAAACTAGATAAATGAGAAATATGAAAATTCTATAGTAAACACATCCGCGCCACTTCAACCCGGGAACCACCCATCAACCAAGCCGGGAGATGGATAAAGAACGCGCGAAATGACAGAAAACAGCATTTTCACACTCACCACTGACTCAAATCTGATATGTAATTCTCAATTTTATCGCAAATCCCGTTTTGGGGCTGCATATTTATGTTATGAGTGCAATTACGTCCGTTTGCTGACACTCCCATGCAAGGGTGCATTTTCACCCTGTATATCTCACGCCGCCCGGCGAGGGTAGTTTACGCCTGCGCGACCCCATTTCTCTTTTCATTATTCGCACACCCACAATTTTCTATTTCCTTCTATTTAGTGTGCGCCTTCTTTCGCTTTTTTTTACGTACGCGTTGACATGTATCATGAGTGTTCCTAGTGAAATACTTCTCTTACAGAAAATCACTTAGCACTTCGTTCAAATACACATGACCTCTTACATCAATTGCATTCGCGAGTTTCATCATTAATAAATTACACAGAGGATGCTGTGATGCTGATGATGACATTAACTGTTGCCTTCGCTTGCGTTTTATTCAATAGTAGAGAATAATTCTGTAAAATAAATCAATGAGCGGAAGTGTATTTATGAAATGGAATGAAAGAACAATGATTGTCGTAGAATCAAATTAATCTTTATTTTCGGAAAGCCCTGCCGAAGATATATGTTTTAATTTCTTTTATATACAATATATTGACAATCTCAATCAAAATATCTATATAAGTTCGGTACTGTCCCCAGGAAATTGTTCACAACAGTATTCCGACCTCAATTTATCCACAGGAAAATTTAATCAGGAGTACTCCCGTTTATGTACTCATTTTTTTCTTGTGTCTGTCGATGAATGAGTCATTTACATTCACTGTGGATTATTATTCTCGTTCGTTATCTTGTAACTCAAAAGACAAGAGTACTTATGACACCTTTACTGTGCGGAAAATATAAAAGATGAAAGATCGGGGAAAAAAAAACAAAAAAAAACTATAGTGTCAAAGTATTTTCATAGTTGACAGAAATCAGATTGTGCATTCAGAACCCTCTTATCGTAATTGATCTTATTAAAAATCACAAAAGCTGATTCCTCGAAATCTATACTATAATTATCGTTACCGTTATTTTTTATTTTCATCTTCTTATGAATCGCATTGAGCTATTACAAAGTTGGAAAAATAGGTGATTTGATTGCGATAGTTAATTCCAGGCGACTGAAGTATCAACCCATCGGCGATTGAATATCAGAAAATCTTATTATTTGAATATCTAATTTTAATTATGTTGCTCTGAGAGACATCCAATTTCATACGTTGATTTTGGAAGCTACAGCTGTAACAAGCGCTTTATCTCCTCATCTGTTTACTTTTTGCTCTATCTAAATATTCTGCATTATTACAATAAAAAATCTATAACATTTGAAACATTTCGATTGCAACAGCTCAGTGTTCGTTTGCTACATGAGATTGTCAGTTCCATGTAATTTTTCTCTTTCATGGTGATAATTGTTCTTCGTTATCTTACATCTCTGATCGAATATAAATACAAACTTATAATTACTTCTTCTTTACATCCTCTTCTACCGCTTCATTTTGTTTTCTGAAGCAATCTCCAACGGGGAAGAAATCCCACATTCTTTGTTGGTACATGTTCCACACGTAAGTCTCCTGACCAGTATATTCGGTGTCAGGTTTGTTAATCAGATGCATGAGGAAAAACCTGAAAGCATTATCAAACTCTCCGTAAATTGAAGAAATACAAATCCACCAAAGTACTAAATGTAGATTGTCATACATGTAATTAGCGAGATTGTGTTCTTGTTGAACGTGCGTATCGAACCCGTGTGGTACAGTGTCGAAGTATTCTTTACCCAAACCACATATGAAACAATTACTCTCCATATTAGTCTTTACGTTCTCCAATTGATCACGAAGTTCACCAAAAGCGTCGATGATCAAACCTGAAACGACGACAAGATAGTTGGATTTACGGTATACAGAATTCATTTCTTGAGTTCCAATGGGAGATATAGATGCGATGTACCTTGAATGATAGCTAGAAGAATAACGATGATAAAGAAGAAGAATGTTATGTCGAATATTATTCGCCAGACTTCATATGCATCACCGTCAGGTTCTCCAATTTCATCCCCTATACCACCACCTGCTCGCACTCCTTTATAAAGATGGAAAACGAAACACTAAACAGGAGAAGAAAGAATAATCAGATATAGTAGAACATTTACATATTGGAAAAATTCATATCTATTTGTATCAAAGATGATACTCCACCGTCGCCATGTCGTGACACTTTTTATCCACTTCATCATCCTCTTCCTGAATATAAAATTTCCGGAAGAAATTGAAGGCGAAAACGGTATAAATGTATACGATAATGGTCAGCAGCATCACCGTCAGAACTAATTGTTTCCCATTGTGTGTGACGGATTCGAGGATTGTCTTAAGTGTTTTGAATCCAACAGCTACGTCGAGCAGATGAGCCGCAAAAAAAAAGTTATTGTAATTGCCGAGAACAGAGAATGAGAAGTACCACAAGCTATACAGGAACGCCTGTAATAAATTGAAATATCATTTGATGTCACAACGTTCTATTCTTTATGGTGTTCAAGAAGTTTTGAAAAGGGAACTCATACTTTGTCAGTGATAGTCACGCCAGCTTTCCAAACTTGATATCGCCAATCAATATTCACAATGCTGGAAAGATGGAGAAAGAACCATAAAATATAGTTTAAGTGGAATAATTATAACGAATTCGAAAGAGTAAAGGAGAAGTAATTACAAGTGGATAAGTCCCGAACCCCCATCTTCCTGTTGGCTGAATGAAGTTTTTTCCATTCCCAGGAGGTTACTGATATAGTCGAAATCATAAGTCTCACTGTACTTTTGTCTTACTTTCTTCTTCACAAATTTATCCCAATAATTAACTGGAAATGTTTTCGCCGAAATAACCATCCTATCCCAATGTGCTTTGATGTCTTCTTCACTTGGTGTTTCGGTAATATACAATCCATCGAATTCAACACGTCTTGCAATTTCTTTCTCTCTTTTGAAAATTGCCAATGGAACTTTCAAATGATAGTATGCCACCAACATTGCTAAGGCAACAATTGAATGAAGCGCTGCCATCAACCGCATGACATGTGCCATATAGTAAAAATCGCCAGAAACTGAAACATATTCTGGAGGTTCATCCTCCTCTTCCTCAGAGCCTCCACCTTCTTCGCCACTTCCCATCCCACTTCCACCACCGCTGCCACTTGCGCCTGAACCCGATCCGCTTTCACCTGACATTTCCGACAATAGTGCTGCTATTGAATCGCCACTTCCATTTTCGCCGACTTCTTCCAGAGATGTGACTTTGTAAAATAGCAACATGAAGTTGATACAAAATGCGAGAACAAGAGCAACGTATTTGAGATTGTAGAAATTGCGCGCGAGAAATGAGACAATTCGGTGTGTATACTCTGACAATTCAATACTCGATCCAGAGGATGGTTCGGCAGTGGTCTCCTGTTTTGCTTCGGCTTCAACGGCAGCCATTGCCGCTTGTTGGGCCGCAGCAGCTTCAGCGGCCGCAACTGCTTGAGCTCGTGCTTGTTCACCACCGAGAAGGTCGGCGAGTGTTACAGGTCCGTCAGTTTCACCAGATTCCCCTTTGGCTAGTTCATCAACAGCCCCCTCTTCAGGTGAACTCTCACCCGCTTCTTCAATACTTGATTGAGGTGTTGATGCATTTGATTCATGGGCTGCGATTTTTATCTGACCACCCTCCTCTTTTGTTATGTCCATTCCAAACGCTTGGACTTGTAAATTTGATTCATCAGGTGTCGGTGGTAATGCAGGTAGATGTCGCAATGGTTTCTCCTCTTCTTCTTTAATCTCAACAACAGGTTCTTCAATATGCGGCCCTCTCATCAAAGTTAAAAGCAATTTTAAGAAATAATTAATAACAATTCCAAATCCAAAACCGGAATAATAAAATGCATAGAATATAATTTTGAAGAATGCAATGAATAACTCTGGAATTGTCATCTGTTGCATCTCAGCAATTTTGTTCTTTATATTGGTTGGAGAAAACATTGAGAAGAAGAAATAGACTCCGTCTTTGAATGCCTGAATAACTCGTCTGATTGGATCTTTGTTCCTTTCTTCGTCATCTTCGGTCATATATGTGTATGAGGTGTCCCTGGCTTTACCAATTCCACCGCTTTCTTCAACTGCCATAAGTGCACTTGCATGTTGCATTTCAAAAATTGCATCCTCACAAAAATTGATGAATGTTTCCAATTTTTCTTTGTCACCAGCCTCAACAACAGTACTGTAAAAATATGATCGTTTCGATTCCTTGATTTGTGGTTTTTCCCATTGTTCAATGTTTGATTCTTTAATTTCGAAATATACACGTTCAATTTTCCTATTTCCTCCTAATATTTCAATTCTACCAAGGAAAGGTTCAAAATAATTTAGAACTGAACCAGCAGTTTCCAGGAAACGTGCTAATCGCGGCTCATTCGGCATGTGTTCAGATAAATTTGTTAACAAAACTGCTAAGTTGAATCCAATTTCTTTTGCAGGTTCATGGAAACGGTCCATGAATGCAACGTAGTCAATTTTACCGTCGTGATTAGTCTCACAACAAGCCAACATAAACTCGATTTCCTCCCTAGAACCAATAAAGATTATGAAAAATATGAAGATGAAATTCTGTTTCGGTCAAATCCAGTGATTTTATATTGGATATACAATGAAGAAACAAGATTCACTTACGGTGTGTAACTCTTTGCTTGTTCCATTTTCTCTTTGAAATCTTTTGGATAAACCCACCCATCTGAATTCAAATCGACTTCCAAGAAACTAGGTGACGTCACAAGATCTTTCAATTTGAGAAACATGTCGAAGTATCGAAGAATCAATTCGACATTGCCAGCAGATTCCACTAAGGTGTCAACCATTTGCTTTCCGATAGTACCATTTACGACGTTACCTGAAAGCCATATTGAAGATGAATTGTTATGCCTGTAATCGAAATTGATTCATCATTTATCCTTTATCCTTGTTACCTTCAAGCATTGAAAGCATCATAGTGATCATATCTTTTTGTAAATTCAACAATTCTTTTAATAAATCAACTTGGCTTGAGTGTTTTGATAGTTTGTCCTGCATATGTGAAAATAAAAACAGAAAACCACCAACGGCGTCCCACAGACGTGAGTGTGCCAATGCTTGTTGATTTTGTGCACATGGGCCCTGAATAACTTCAGTAAGTGTGTTGAACACCTGACTAGCAACTCCAATTGCTTTAAAGAAATTTGCTTTTCCAGCTGGATCGATCAATTCTTTACTCGAATAATGCCAATAGAAGTCCATGATTGATTCTTGGAGTCGTAGAAGATAATCTACCGTGCATATAACAACATTAACCGTTGTCGTGTTTCCTGCTTGGGTTCTTAAATAATTCTGCCAATCTGTAATCCAATAAAGTAGTGATGTAAATATGACGATGGTCTATATCTTATTCTTAATTTCTATTAAAAAATTGCGTTATTTATTCAATGTCTACCGAGATTATGCCCCTCGCAAGTTAATTGAATAAATCGGAATAATGCGCATGTGAATTCAGCATCATGCATATTTTTTTCACCAGCTGCTCCCTCCGAACCAACGCCCAGCCCTTCGGCTTTCGTATTTCTCTCGAATGCATCAAGATCCAATACGCTGCATGAGTTCATAAGTCCCGCAATTGATGTAAAGAAGCCAACATCTTTTTTCTCTTTCAGGTGGTTGAGCATGCCACGTTGAATCTCAATATTTCCACCTCGTAGAATTGAAATACCCAGTTGCAATGTTTTCATTACCATTTCACTTGGTAAACCTTTACACGCCGATATATGCAGAAGTACCATTTCTGCCACACCACGATTCGCCAAGCGAGCTTGATGGAATAATAATTTTTGCTTCACCATTTCTTGTTCCTGTATGTATTCAAACAGAATCATATCAAGGATTTGTCGAGTGATATTCAGCTACTGAAAAGGATGTTAGTCTTCTTGATATATTACACATTTCTGGAGTATAGTCTTACCATGAGTTTATACATTGGCCTCTTCAGAAGGCAAACAAACAGAAACAGACGTATTGTAATTTTGTGTCCTTGTTTACGAAATATAATCAAGTTATCGAGAATTAAAAACACTCAAGGTTTGCTTAATTTCACCATTAATTCCAATATGATTCAGAGGGGGGAAAGTGATAAAAAATTTCCAACTTCTACCACGAACAATAACAACAATATATTTCTTCAGAAACACTGTCTTACCAATATTAGTTTATGTGTCGGCTGCTCGCCGTATAGTTCGTTCGGGAAAGAGAGAGTACATGCATTAATTTTAGAAATTGCATTAACCATGACCAGATTATTTAGAGCTGCCCAACCGAAAGCAATGACAAATTTCGCACGGTTTTACTACAATGGAAAAAATCATAAGACTCACGTGGATCGAGGCACCACCTTCCTCCTCACCACCTTCTTCATCCTCGCCCTCTTCTTCTTCTTCACCGCACGATTTCGAAATAATTTCAGCGTAACTCATATAAAGCACATCTTCTTGAAGTGCACCGGAGCGTTCAGTCATTGCACCACGACAAAATGTTGTGACTAATTGAGTCAATGGGTCAGGTTTACCTTCTTCTTCTGCTTTATCCATTTTTTTCAATTCGGCATCTTCGAATGATTGCTGGAAATATTGTTCAATTAGATCCCGTACAGTTATTTTTCCACTATTTCATGGTCAATTTATCACAATCAGATTGGGTGTAAGATAATTACCGTCAGGTCTTCAATCATGACCTCTTGTCCGACATTTTCATCCTGCAGCCACAGTTCAAAATACGTTCGCGCGAAGATATTGATGGCACGATGTCTATAAAAAATTCCCACTTTAGCGATCTCATAACTCCAAATATCAAATGCTTGCAACACAACTTTCTATTCCAGTGTATTTTACTACTGAATTATAAGTTCTATGAAGTACCTTCTCAATTTGTACAACGGTTCACTGCGTAGACATGCAACGGCCGCCCTTTTTCTGGCTGCACACAACACACGTTTCCATCCATCACCCAATGGCGGAGGTTTGGTTGCCTGTTAGCAGCATGCACACACACACAGACACACCCACAAGTAACTCTGTTATAGCTTCATCACAATTAGTTATGATGTGGCAGGGATTTGAAATGTGTGAGAGTACAATTAAACAACTTGATGGAGAACGCATCGAAAAACAGCAAAAAAAAACGAAAAAATATGAATAATCAAATTAAAATCAGGATACCTGGGTAAGGAATGTAGGGGATTCTGTCGGAAACAAGCTATTACTGCTCGTTTTCTTTGAATCGAGACGCACGATCTGTAACTACTCTTGCTCTGCTGTTGAGGATGATCAATCTACTCAACAGAGTTAAAAAATGAACGCTTAAATGAAATCAAATCATAATCGGAAGAGAGACAATATTTTTGTCGTCTACGAAATGCTGGATTCATAATATTATACAGTAGTGATAAGCAGGACATGGAATGTCCGTACTCACCATATGAAGTCCATAAAGAACTTTCGCCATGTCGGTGATCCTAGCGATAACATCTTCAAGCTGTTGGGCTTTGACAGGTTCCAACACATCTTTTTTCTGTCCAAGCTTCGAATATAAATAATGCTGCCATGACATTTCATCAGCCGGATCGATTTTATCTGGTAACGTCAATTGTGTTTTCACGAATTCTGCGATATCTGGCTCGAGAAGTTTCTTCAAGAAACGATCTTTGCAATGTTGAACCAGTTCTTGTTCACGTCCAGCGAATAAATTCAATCCAACTGGCAACAATCGTTTCAGGCAAGCAACCATTAACGATGCTTGAACTTCTTTGTCTTTATCCCGTTTTTTATCCCGATGTTTCTTCTTTTTTTTCCCTCCACCGGTCGGAGCGGAGCCATCAGTGACTGTTGCTGTTCTACGGATTGCCGTTGGCATGATCAACGTCATATTGTCAATTTCATTCGCTGAAATGAAGTTTTGTTCCTCTTTGAGGAAGTACTGTGACTTAGACCAAATATTGAATATAGCAGCAACATGATTGTACAGATCTTCTGCTTCTGGTATGTTGTTCCGTAGCCAATGATTCCTCTGCAAGTCAACATATTTGATCAATAGCGGATAAAATGCATAAATGTCACGAACAAGTAATTGCCAGTCCTCTTGAATTTGAGCTTCAACTTGTGAAGTGTCATCAGTTGATGATTTAATGAAACCACGTAAAGATTCCTCTTTGTGGAACATATTATCCGTTCGTTTCCGTACTCTTTCAGCCAATGGCAAGAATGGATCTTTCAGAAGTTCTTCCGAAGAGTTGATGATAATTTGTTGAGTGTAAGCCGCTATGCGTGTCATCCAAGGAGCATTCTCATTACCAATATTTTTCTTTATTAATTTCAACACGTTTTTCAACAATTGGTTCATATGGTCACTTGTCACCATACTGACGTAAGTGCCTTCTGTTGGTGTGACGTTATCTGGACCTTGCGCCCACCAAAATGGTAGATAAGAACATAATAATGGTAGAATAACGTCGACTACGTAAGGTGCATCGTTGTAAGTTTTATCAGATTCAACAAATTGATCCACCTCAGATAAAATTGTCTCCAGTGTCGGCATACTTGATTCCATTCTAGTCATGATGTCTTGTGCTTCTAATGAATGATCAGCAATACGATTTAAGAGCGAAAACTGATTGTGTTTATTCAGATGTGGTTCAAGGAAAGCTACCGGGAAACAGCTGGAGAATGCACCCAGGCAAGAACCTAAATTAGGTTTATTCCTTTCAATCTCTGTCTTCAAATACTTCCGGTCATGAGTGAGAGTCGCATCAACGCCTAATGTGTACAGGGATGCCAACATTTTATACGAAGCCACCTGAATTTCATCAACTGGAAGAACAGGTATTAATTCAAACGATATATTTCGAAATTTGAGCGACAATTCATATATCTTCATAAATACTCACGCAAGAGATCGCTTCCGTATTCGCATGCAGCAAGATGATCGAACATTGCTGTAAGTGTCGGCAGAACCACACTATTGATGTAAAATAGTGACGTGGAAGTTTTCAGATGTGTTCCTCGTAAATGACTGTACTTCCCCTCTTGTAAATTCAATATCGTATGCCCTAAATCATCTGCAGTATTATTGAAAAATGTCAACATCGAAGTACGAATAAATTCCGGACAATTTTTCACCAAAGATTTAGCATCAATGCCCTTCACAAGCACTTGCAAACACCGGACAGTGATGCGTACATCAGCACCAAAAGCCGCGAGTCTTGAACGCAGTAAACTCGCTAGTTTGCAGAAAAGTGCTGCAACCATTTCTTTCTCTTTCAATGAAGCTGCACCAATGTTGTTGGTGGCTGTTGCAACCGCTATGAAGTAATTTCTATGAGTACTAAAATATTTCTCCATAAGGGGAAGAACGACTTTACTGAAGAATTTGATATCCCGTGTGGAAGTTTTGAAACTGATGCGTCGGCTATAAGTATCTGAAGGTCGTAAAAGTTTCATGTTGATAGTAGCTTTATCCAAATATGCAATCAATTTCTCCAGCAGCGAATAAGCAAAACGTAACTCGACTGCAGCACCTGCACCTGCGACTTCTGTTTCGACACCACTGCGGTTTGGTTTGTGCAACTTGTAACCTTGATACTGTAGATATTTTAGAAATTCCTGTGATCGTTCACGATCCTTCCGTTTTTCTTTATCTGTTAACAAATCGTAGGGTACTAATTGCGGATGAATTCCACCACCCGAAGTGATTAATTCCTCTTTCTTTTTCTTCGCCCAAATATCATGAGCGTTATCAGCGAGTCTTTCTGCCATATTTTGCATTTCTCTACTGAGAGTCAGATTTGTCATGTCTACTGGATGTGGATTGTAGTTGAATGGGCTCGCAGAATCACCCTGACTCTTTGATGATCGTCGCAATGAATTCCGATTAGTTGATGGCATATCGACTTCGGCATGTTCAACATCCCAACCAATGGCTAAGAGCGCTTTCAAACTTTCACGTACAGGTTCCTTATAACGTTCTTTTTCATAATCAGTCAATATATTATATGGCTTCAATCTTGGATGTGTCTTATTTGTGTCTACGGACCATTGTTCACCATATGTCCAACCATTCTCAAATTTGCGGCTCGCCCAGGCGTCATGATAATGTTCTGAAAACTTTTGCACAATCTGATTCAAATCACTATTTAAAACAACGCTCGATGTATTGATCGGTTGGGGATTGTATGGGCCGTCGGGCGATTGAGTAGATGCAGATTTACTACTATACCACTCATCGTCATAATTTTTTGACAATGAATAATCTGGTGGAAGAGCACATCCGATTGCAGTTAAACATGGAAGAGCTTTGCCAAACAATTCTGGATCATAATCCATCTTCGACAATGAATCAAAAATATTACTGAACAACACCATAGTCAAACGTTTCTCTTCATCACTTGATCCCTGTCCACCAGTGGAGCCATAATATTTTGCACACCTTTCGTAATGAAGAGTTAAGAGGCGTAGGGCAACAGTTGTATATTCAGACAGTTTGGACACGTCAACCGTGAGTTTACGGAGAAGTTTCAACAGCATGCTCGGCTGCATTTGACTTGTCAATGCCACAAGAAAGTCTGAGACGGCTTCACGTTGCCCTTTTGTTAACATTCGGTTCTTGCTCAAACGATAAACTGTATGAAGCGTTGCATCGAGGAGACTCGCGTAATTATCAGCTTCGTTGTAAAATTTCGAATGCTTTATCAACAATGGAAGAATGCTGTTTCCAATATATCGATTCATTGCAAGTGCCATGTCAGATTCATAACCGTCATTCCGATCAAGCATTGTTGCTGCTCGCAAATCCGGTAAGAATGCTTCCTCCAGAAGTTTGAAGAACAGTTCTTTTGTTTCAATGCCATAAACACGTTCAAGAAATAAAACGATGCTTTGTTTGTGTCCAGGGATCAAACCTGAAGGTGTATCGCTCTTCGGCCGCTCTTGACCAGCTGCGGGATTCAACAAAGTGAATCTTAACGATAAGACACCTTGTAAATCGTCTAAAGGAACTAGTGATCGTAAAATTGCTCTTGCTCGCAACGATTCATTTTTTCCTGGGGAAATACAATAATTCATCAAAAACATATTCTTGATTTTATTTTAGTGGAAAAAAAATATAATTGCCATTACCTTGTTCAATAACTGATGAATCAGGTGCACATCGTCCCAACAAATCAACGAGAGTACAGTAAAAATTGAGTATTGCTGCACCAGTATCGATATAATCTTCATCATCGTCAGATTCTGGTAGTGGATGCTCGAATTGTGCAATAATCGCATTACCCTCTGCTTCATCGTGTACCTGTTTGAAGCGCTACATTGACAATCAATTAGTGGAGCCCTCCTCTTCATGCATAGATATGTTTTGCTGGTATTACATTCTCGATACAAGGATTCATTCACGTTCGGTACGTCAGTAAGGATCAAAGTATTAATCAATCGGAACTATTGAATTAATTAATCACAACAATGAAGAGATCACAAATAGAATTTATATTCATTAAATATTGGCGATACCGATATCGTGGATTATTGGAAGCTATTTATTACAATCAAGGATTGGGCGTTTTTTCATGAAATGGAATCTGATTGTTAGAAGACACAATAATTTGGAGAAATTAAATTCATGAAAATCATCAGGAACATCTATTTATATTCATATCTTCTTACTCACGCACGTGATCCTTTGATCGATAAAAATTTCTTCGATGAATGTGTGTTCTGCAGATATTTCAACTTACTTTACGGCGGTCCGCAATTCGTTCCGACATTTTGTTTGCTTCCATGATCGCACGAAGCAGACCTTCTCCTTCCCCTCGTAAAGCAGGTCCCAAGCATTCTGGTCTCCTAATTAAAAGACGTATAACGAGATTTGCATTCTCCTCAACGCTTTCCCCTGAAACCGTGTCATGATAAGTAATAGAGTTGCATTGATTTATATTCCTGGCGATTTTGAAAGTAGGAAAACAACGCACCATTCACCCAAACGCAGAATCGCAGAAAATCGAGATAACGTTCACCCTCAACAGGATCCCACCCCAAATCGGGATATCCTTTTTCCACTAGCTCTGAATTTGATTGGAGTCCGCACCGTGACAGATAAACCGCAATTTTTTCCAGGTAATGTTCTCTCAACGCCAATGCAAGCTCCGTGTTCTCCATTAATGAGGAGTAAGCTACATCCAACGGTGTTGAGCCTCTCAATGAGGGTCGCGATAGTAGAATATTACTATTTTCGAGTAAGAAATCAAAATGGTCGAACATTGCCTTCTGATTTTGTCTTGAAGTTCGGCAAAAGTAACATAAAAACCTACAACAAGCTACAACCATTTCGTGGGACGTGTCTTTTTCTTTCGATGGGGCTTCACCTTCAGCAACTTGTGCTTGCGTTTGTGCATCAGATTGTGCTTGTGATCGTCTACCAAGAGTATTTATCATAATTGCCATAACATTTTCATGAATCCTCAGAACTCGAATCAAATCGGGGTGTTGAAAGAATGTGTGATTGTTCACGAGTTTCCAAAGTCTTTCCCGTACCAGTTCCTCTTCTTCTTGTGACATTTGGACTGGTAGCAACGCACGAATCTGACTAAGACCTACCCACATGCCCGCGACATCATCTCGCGTTTTGCTATTTATGACATAAGTTTTCTCTAACGCACGAATTAATTCACCAACAGTGTCATATTGACGAACAAGAAGACTGAACATTTCTCGAACTAGTTTTGGGGTTTCGATTTGAGTTTCTTCTGCCCATTTAACGATTGTCGTTATCAAAACTTTCCGAAATACTTCTTCAGGAGTTTTCTTTATTGGTTCTGGTTCGGGTTTTGGTTCCTCCTCCAACTCTTTCACAGCGTTGATGAAATTACATAGCCGCCGTACTGCTCCGGGTTTTTCAACTTCAACTGTTTCACTAGCAGCATCTGCAGCTTCTTGTAATGCATGAAGGGATACGTAAGACATGAGTGTACTGTGGAATTCATTCATTTTTAATATCAGGTCTTCGCCACAAGGCACATTTTCCGGATCATCATCCTCTGAATTTTTGAAACTTAAAATTGCGTTCATTTGTTCACGAGGTGGACAACGATATTCTCTGGTCTTTTTCGCTGCAACTGCTGATGGTAAATCCGACTGTTTTATATCAATATAACGACGCAATTGATCAGCTTGTAGTTCTCCAACGAAGTCATGACTGAAAGAAATGATGGACTCCACTCGATGTCGGAGTTGAATATCACAAAGATGTTGCAGTAGATAACACATTTGGAGTTTTGCACCCTCCGCCATTTTCATATGCAGTAGCCCCTTTCTATGCTCATCTTTTTCTTCTGTAAGTACAATGATTGATTATATTGACGCGTGATACACTTCGATTTCGATCCGATGCTCGTAAAATTTATCAATTACCTTTATCAAAAGTTGGATCCCAAGTTTCGGGATTAATCATGATTAGAAGTTTACTTATGTCTTCGTTCCTGAGCATACCAACAAGCAACAGCCGATCTACAAGTTTTATTAGTGGCCTGGAAATAGAATCTCATGAATGTATGGAAAAAAATGTATATCATTCGAACATCATCCAACTACATTAGTAAATCAAATATAAATTAATGAAATTGAAAAAGATTAATTCGCCATTCACAGATCGTGGACATACAGAAAAAGATTTTCGTTACTGCCACCAATTGGATCACGGTTGTGAACCTGATTCACTTCAACAGCTTCATTAAGTGCCATCATTACATAATCACGAACAATATCCAACGGAAAGTAGGGACTGTAGAGGCTGCGGATGTTCTCGATGCTTTGATTCTCACTGGAAGAAAATTCCCTTGATGGCGGCTGATTAGTATGGGGGTCATCACTACATTGGGATTTTTGATACTTACTTGATATCAGTCATTTTCATTTGGGGTCGTACAGACTCAGTTTCCAAGTATCTTAAACTGTGGCGCATTTCGACATTTTCATAGAGATCTTTTAGTTCTTGGCCTGTGATAATGCGGTTCGTTAGATCATTCTTATCATATTCTTTGAGAATGAATATACGTTTTTGTTACCTAACGGAATGATGAATTCGTTTTTGCAAACTTCCATGGTTTTTGCGTGAGATTCAAGGTGCAATGCGATCAGAAGATCGTAGAAACCTTGACGGAGTGGCCCAGACATGTATTCAGCCCGAATTGAATAGAGCAACTGTTTTTGATCCACATGATGGCACAAAACATGAGCCGCACGGTAATTAGATTGATAACAGAGTGCAGCATACAGCGTCAAAGTATGTGCGTGAAAACTGTAAGCCAGGGTTCAAAATGAAATGATGATTTGTCATGCGTCAGTTCATTGAAAAAACCACTCAAAACATGATGTTTCATACCTCAGAAGTTTGTCCATCTCAATTAATTCAAGTATATCAATACATCTGTCTTCCTCAGGAATATGCAGAGCCAGCATTGAAATGGCATCCTCGCAAAGCATTGACCAACCTCTGATGTCAGAGAGTTTCAATGCGTGTACCTGCAGTGATTGATTGGGTACTCGAGCCCACTGATGTGGTTTCAAACACTGTACTTTCAATCTCGGTGGGAATTGTGGTATCACATGACGTTCAGAATTTTGCAAGACTGCAGCTGATAATGGTAGGGTAGTCGATGTTCTACCCAATTCAATCTGAAGGATTTCTTTACTCGTTGCCTCAACAAAAATCGCTGGGAAAAGTTTCGTATCTGGTTCCATTTTGAATTTGTGACTGGTTTCTTTGCCTTCACAAGTGAAGGAAACAATTCCCGTTGCGGTGTCCACAAAACAACCAACGAACATTCCTTGTGACGCACCTTTTCCTGATGCATCCTGTGTCACTTCATTATAAAGTTCGTCGGCGCGTACCATATAGCAACTTTGTCGATCAACCCTGAATGGATGAAAATATGCAAGAAGATAATCGATTATCATATTTTTACAGTTTTAGTCTCTACTCACTGTTCAATTGGTTGTTTATAGTCGTTCACAATGACAACCGAGGCCTTCCGTACGCGCGATAAGTTGAAATCCTTGGTATGGAAATGATATTGTGAAGTAACCCATCCAACATAAACGTGTGTAGGATCCTGCCCAGGGAATACTCGGACGCCATAGAAATATTCGTTCATCAGCTTGAGACAATCGGAATCAAAGATTTCATTGCCGATTGCTTCCACGCCACTCCCTGTCAGATTCACAGACATGGCCTTTGGTGCATTCCGCTCCGGAATTTGCGGAGGAATGACTTTCAAGTCAGTCTGAAAAACAAATTGATATAAATCACATCTTTTTCTTCGAAGAGAATTTGAATGAATTCTAACTATTGAATCTAATTTACTGTAGATATTCGAATTTGTGGTGGTCTTGATGATAACATTCCCAGCGATTGGGCGTTCGCACTCCTCTCTGACATATCCGAACGCAAACCAGCTGGTTCGAGTGGTGGTTTCGCGTCAGGTGACTTTGCTTTCCGTGAGAAGAAGCTAGAACACACGAATGCATATTGTCTTTAACTATAATGGAGATCATAAGAGATCAGAGATTGATTCCATGTAATCAATAATGTTTATTCCTTCAATAATAGACTTACGAAATGTCTTCCATCTCTTTGCTAAGCTCACTAAGAAGAAGAATTCTATAAAAGGTTGGTTACATAAACTCATGAAACTAGGCCTTACCGAAATGGTGATCTTCCACGTTTCAATTTCTTATCATCTTTTACATCTCCATTCATTTCTTCAAATCCATTCATCTCTATTTCACCATTGTCAGCATTTAATGTACGTGATTCGTAAAGAGAATTTTTCCGTGGTGGTCTTGAAGGTTTACTTCTTTGTGGGAGAGGTGATTCGTTCATCATTTCAGCTTCTTCAACAGCATCTTCCGAATAGTTTCTCTGTAGTCCTATTGCCATAATCAAGAGAAGGCTGATATAACGTTGGAATAATACAATGTTTACCTCATCTTACAGATGACTAACCTTTGATGTCACTCATACTGAATCCAGATTTCATAATTTGTTCGATATGAGCAGAGGGAGTTGATTGCTGAGCTTGTTCGTTTTGTTCAGCTAGCAATCGGTTTTGCCGCATTTTAATTTCTTGCCACCGTCGTTTTTTTTCATTTTCAGTTACAAAATCGGACAGACAGATAACGGGCAGTGATAGCCGTAAAAATTCCCAGTTCGCTTTTTCCATCGTCTCAAATGTATTGTGAGAAATCTTGAGACATGGTGGTGAA
Source organism: Meteorus sp. PSUC_FEM 10030008 (assembly GCA_018881525.1). NCBI lineage: Eukaryota > Metazoa > Arthropoda > Insecta > Hymenoptera > Braconidae > Meteorus > Meteorus sp. PSUC_FEM 10030008. The sequence goes on from JABMBR010006903.1 coordinate 20,122, forward strand.
TCCGAACCAGCTGGTATGCGTGCCACATCGATTCTCGTGTCAACCATATCATCAGTATTCTCGAAAATGGGTTGGTCTTTCGTGTACCAAAATGTTACCGGTCGATTCATATTTCTGAAAAGAAAACAATTCAATATTGTTGTGTTTAATTACTACTTACTACTTACTACTGACTACTTACACGCAAAATGGTTCGTATCCTTCTTGTAAACCGCATGTGGTGAAATAACGAAGAGTATTTACATCTTGCCCAAAAGTGAATTTGGCTTTTTGGCCTACGCCCAGAGTGAATGCAGGTACGAATGAATCACCTTGGACATCCGCGAATGATGTCTCACCTCCAAGAGCGTCCATCAATAGTTCTCCATTCAAAGAGAAACCTGATCGGAGAAAATATTTCAATTAATTCTTGAAGCAACACGACTAGTTGCATCTGAGTAGTTGGTGATAAATCAAAGCGAATGTGTATACATGTCTCCTACGGGAGGAACAAATTAGAGTAAGCATTAAGTTTGCTTTTGATTATACTAATATTCATCAGAATCTATTCCACTGAATAATCTCAATTCATCAGAAAGAATTTAGATTATGAAAATTGCATCATGCTCTATATTGTGTATCTCGAACAAAAAATCAAAGAATCAATGTCAAATCAATTCTTAAAACCGAAGTTAATGTAGCTCTGTACGAGCTGCAGATGTCAATGTGAATATTCATTATATTGATTTCCCAACATTATTGAACTTTGCTTGATGGTAAATTTTGTTATGAGGCCACACAACACATAAATATCATGATAGATATTGAAGCAGCGAGAGCAGTTACTGGATATCGAACAGTGTACAGTTGGAGTGATTTATACGAGTGAAAGTATGATTTGATGAATGATTGTAAAGATTCCGTTATAGTTGATGTCCAGTAATATTTCAATGTTCAAGCTATCAATCTATGTAGCATTTCAGTCACAGCTAAAGTGTCCGCTTAATGATTGCTGGCTTACTAATTGTTCGGTCAATCAGATCCAGGAATACTCCGACAACGTCTCCAACTTGCCATTGTTTGCCGAAAGTTTCGGCGTTGCCCGAATATACTTTTTCCTCCTTTAAACACAAAAACATTTGGAAATGATTCAAAAATTTGACTTCGCAGAAAGATGACAAAACAATGATTAGTGTCATTGGTGATTATTTGATGGTAATGTGTTCTATAGTGACCTATCGCGTAAATTTGACAGAATTATAAGTGCATAAATCATGAACGATGAATATGGTAATCGATAAAATTTTCATGTTTCAGGAGAGCTCATTGTTATTGTTGTTATTATTGATTTAGTTAACTTTTCTCTATGTTTCTCTCTTCCGTAACGTACATTATAACCGTCGAATGCCCATGTGTTGTCATCATTCCCAAGCATGTTCCCTGGCATACAGTCGGCTTTTGCCCATCCAACCTTCATCGGACCAGCTGTTAGCACCTCAAATTCAAAATACCATTTCCCACTGCTGACAGCATAATGTTTTTCCACACGATATGTTCGGAAATACAGTTGTCGAAGTCTGTTTGCTTCAAGTAAGAGTGCTGTACATAAAATAATATTTTCAAATTCAATAAAGCGTCTGTACAATCTTACGATTTTCTTCCGAAACAATTGAATTACCTTCATGTTGTTCACCAGTTGGTGGATCCAACATATACCCATATACCAAAAGAGTACGCACTGTTTCACTAGCTGTATCTCTGTTGGCTTTTTTGATGGCTTCATCAACCTTGGGATAAGGCACCAAATGTGGGCTACGCCTCATCTCAGAATCTTCATTCAATCCATAAGTCCATCCCTGACTGATTCTCTCTTTGGCCCAAAGATTGTGCGTATTCTCAGCGAGTTGATCGACCAGTTCTTCCATCTTGGGGGTCAATGTTATAGCACTGAGATCTAATGGTGCAGGTTTATAACCACTGCTTTGCATAAAAGGTTCATTAGGAAGCCTGAGTGTTTTTATTCTGGATGGTGGTTTGTCCATGGTGATATAATAGCCCAAAGCCAGAATGGTCTTCAATGTCTGTACTGCCAATTGCGTATCATACTTTTTCTCTGCAGCTGGAAGTTTTTCAAATTGTACAATACATGGATGAATTTTTCTCATATCGTCTCTCTGTTCACCATAGATCCATCCTGCTTCAATTTTATTCATCGCCCACATTTCGTGTATATTCTCTGCTAGTTTATCACGTATTTGTTCAACAGATGCTGGTAAATTTATCATATTCGTATCAACTGGAGCTGGAACAAAGGCTGTATCATCTGCAACGAGCCACGGGCCAGCTAAAACCACTTTATTCATGTTTCCAAAATAAAAACACGGATCCAATGAGAGGATTTGTTGAGGAAGTAGACTTTCTACTAGTGGTGAAAATTCTTCCGGTGGTGAAAATTTCATGCGTCCATGATCGCCCCCAAGAAGGAAGCGGCATGAGAGTTTGGAGGAACAACTGATCACTGGGAAGAACATTCCATCCAAGTTGAAATTTCTGAATGATCCCAATATATCAGCACCATTGAACGTAAATGTTATAACGGGAACAGTTAAATCTAAAGCACAACCAATCACATCGCCTTTTCTTATATAAGGCTCCGTTGCATTGAGCATAACTCGAGTCTTTCTCCCACCAGTCCATAAAAAAGCGCCGTCAAAACCAAATGAATATAGATCGTCACCGACGCCATTGCCACCCCATTTTTCCCCACCTCCAGGGTACGGAACGTATCTACAATGAATGATATTGTTGGTTATTCAAGGAATGCAAACTCAAGGACTGATCTCATTTTCGAATAAACATTGAACTATTGATACCCCGTTGAATTTGCCCAACCAATCCTCAGATGTGGCATCATATGTGTTGTCTGTTCAATGTGATCCACCGTAACTTCAAAATACCATTTCTGGTATACAGCCGAACCTTCAACTCTACCAACAAAAATGTTTGGCCGAACGCTAGCCACATGATCAACAAGTTGTGTCTGAAGGAGTAAATTTTTTCCCGGCAACAAAAAATCACAGATATTATTCTGTGACGATCGAACCGCAACACCATTACCCACGCACAATGAACATAAAACATCGAGGACTTTAGGGTCCCTGCCATGTTTCTCCAGAAGAGAAATGATAACTTTGATGTGCTCATCCTAGGAACGAAATGTTAATCAGTAAAGATTCTCGATTTCTTTTTTTAGAAAGGTAAATACCGTTCACTTACTCTCATCATATTGAGAGCTTCAGGTGAATCAATGAGGACACAATGCAAAACGTCCAGCATCCCCGTGCCTTCACTAGATGCTTGTGAACCCAATCTACTAAATAGCCAGTTCAGTCGATTGCTATTAGCAAACTGGGCACAATTCGTGTGATTCCCTTTTATAATTGCTGCAAGAAGTTGATACAGATATCCTGAAATTTGATCCCATGCTTGGCCACTTTCATCGCCAGAAAGAGCTACCAAAAATCCTTGAGAGGTTATAACATTTATTTTATCAATTGCTTCTAATATAAGGTTGAGTATTCCTTCTTCTTGGAAAAGGTCTTGACGATTTCTTAAAGCCCGAAATCGATTTTGTTTCTCTTCATGCTCTGAAAATTGATATCCAATTATACGTTATTCCGATTTTTTGTATACGTGAAAAAGGTTCTCAGTCATCGAAATGACATACCCATATCATCCTCTGGTTGTGCGAAATAATTAATCAAATCCTCTAGACACATCACCATTTCATTGAGATTAACATTTTGAAAGAACATGGAAGCCCGTCGATCGATCTGAAGTGTTTCTAGGCCTCTAAAAATATATTTCATCAATTTCCACCAAAATCTTCACTAAAAAAAACGCTATGAATTTATCAACTTACGTGATGAATTGTGTGAAAAGGCTACTACATTTACGAATTACTCGTGCAGTCCTCGACTCCTCTTCTTGTGATCTTGAAAAATCCAAACCATCATCCATCTTTCCCTCCTCATGAAGTACCGCCTGTTTTTCTTCTACTTTGCCCACACCTTTTTTTTTCGTTTCATACGACTGTGGATAATAAAGATACGAACGAACGTGATAGGTAAACCGAATTTATGCAATAATTCATAATTTATGAAAGTTTTTGGAATGATATGAACAGCAGTTGATGGACATACCTTGTACGAAACCCAAAGACAAGTCGTAGCGTGTTGCATTATGACAGTCGAATCGCCATATTTTATAATAGGCATTCCGATTACCTCAAGATCTTTATCCTCAAGGACAATTTTTTGATCATCCTTCTCCTGGCGTAGCCAGAAGGTCGAAGTTTCGATTGTTGCTTCGTTTCTTCAGAATCAGAATATAGTCCAGCATCATCAGAAGATAAAAAATATAAAATTATCGATCAATAACTCATATTCTTAGCGATTAAGTTACTTCACTCTTTTTCTAAAAATACAACTCACCTATCGACCAGATAAAGTTCGTTATTTTCTTTAACACCAAGATAACGTCCAGTAGTGAGATGTCTTATTCTCATTGGATGCAGCCAATTTATGAATCCCCCAGCCCACTTGGTGCGTGCCAATTCCAGTCTCCAAAGAGATCGTGCTTGACTCATCACACTACCTCCTTCATAAATGACAATACTGGAAATTGATTTCAAGTGTCAATTATTGCATTCATTTGAATTATCACCACACTGACATACATCAAGTACGTTCTTTCAAACATTGTGTTTTTCCATGCGTTCAGTCGTTGGCTTTAATGGAGTTTGATGATTCATTTAATATCATTTCATTTATGTATTGCATTTCTCGATGCTGTATATTCGCAGAAATTAATAACCTTCGTATACGACCAAAACATACATAATATACATGGATTGGGGGCAGAAGTACAATGAAAGTGTCGGGAATGGGTTTCTAATAATGGACTGATCCTGTAATATGTACGGTAGAAATGCTTCAAAATATTTTATCGCTATTTTAGTCAACTAGTTTCATATGACTCTTTCATCCCTTGTTGTCTCTCTCGTTCTACACTCGATGACCATAGCAGTATTGAATGTATGGCGGTATTTATGGAGTTCACAGTCATTTCAAGTTTCTCTAGTATTCAATATAATTTTCTGGTAAGTTTTTTAAAAATCACTTCGTCAATAGTTGAACAAATTATTCATATTCGCTAATGTTTCCCGAGAATGTGAAATGAGCTTTTTTGGAAACGGTGTCGAGATATGCACCAGTAAGAATTTTTGTTTATACACTGAACTACATACACGAAGATAAAAAGAGTATTTCATACTTATGTCCTGGCGATGTGCTCCATGTTGATGGTATCGTCAAACATTCATCACCACCGTGGAAGAATCTTAGAACATCACCCCCAAATACATAGCCGACGTATTTCATTCTACTTATTCCGGTTCCATATGGTTGTACTGACCAATGTGTCACGTGAAAGGAAGCGTTCACGACTGACAAATTGTTTTCTTTTGTTGTGTGCTGAAATTTTCGTTATTTTTAGTATTGTCTAATACCAATCAGATATGAAAACTTTTTCAACTTTTGCAGAAAAGTTACCAGATATCTCTCTGTGGCAACTGAAACAAGAATGAGATCGTCACCGACTCGAACTTTTTCACCTTCAGATCTCTGTTTGGATGCCGGATGAACAGTCCACCAACAAGCCTCTCCTGAAAAGTTGTATTGGAATTTATAAAGCTGTTTTATAAAACGGTATTAGAATATCATAAATGTTTGAGGAATATACAAATTCACCAACCTTGAGAGTGCTCCTGTAAACCGACATCAAACGCCAATTTATCGTTTGAAGAGCTCGTTGAGAGACATGCAAGATACTGAAAAAATTTTTCAAGTTACAGTCAAATTAGTTGAATCAACAAATAATTCTTGACATGTCTAAATCTATAAACTGAAGTGGAGGTTGAAACGATGTTGAAAACTCACCATGTCACTGTTTTGATGCCTAAGTAAGATTGCATTGCCGTAGAGTAATGTTCTATGACCTGATCCAGTTCCTTTTCCCTAAAAAACCCATCTTTTTTGTAATCAAAAATGTTTATATCAATCCAAATAACATCATTTAAATAAAATAAAAAAGTCGAATGAATTTCTCTGCTTCATCATCTATGATGCAACACATCTCGACTAGTCAATTGATTCTCCCTAAGCGAAAAAAAAAACGTTTGACGATAAAAAATAAATAAGGAAATTGATAGAATTGGATTATTGCAGTGATTCTTCAATCATCATGAAAATTCGACTATTGTCGATTAGTATCTACGAACAAAAGAAGGCCATGAACACCAATTATTACGGAGATTAATTAACTTCCGAATTTTCGATAACTATGATAATAAATAAGCGGATAAATGCTGAATTTGAAGCAGCAAATCCGGGGTTAATGAAGACGAATAACGTAGCATACAGAAGCATTGGATTGTTCAAATATTCACGAGGAAAATGAGAAAAAATACAAAACCACATGCGTATAACAAAATACTTACTAGGGTTTCTTGTTGCTGGAAATGAAAAAAACACAGATCGAAATGAATTATTGACAAATGGAATAATTGATTTAGTGATTAGAGATAATGTAGACGTTATCACAATGAACTTGATTTGCTTCATTTTTTTTTCTTTTCGTTTCAAATGATCTATTGATGTGTTTTTTTTTTCTCCGTAGGGAGAGTAAAATCGTGTGCGATCCGAGAGAGTGAATGGCTTGTGAGGGAGTGTTGGTAAACATTCGTGTACGTCCCATTGACCTATTTGAGGGGTGGCATTGACACATGCAATTGTCTGGAGTAGGGGTTGGATGCAACACGCCGATGCATTTAGAAAATGTTTCATGATGTTCATTATTTCGTTTTTATTCTCTTTTTTTTTCGTAAAATTATAATCAAGTGTTGGTTGAGCGCAGCAACAATCACATCCCGAAAGCCTCGCGGACATCAAAAATAAACAAGTCAATCTACTATGGATGTATTCTTTAACAATATGTAAAGAGCCTGTTGGTGTCTTCGAATTATTTTTTTTTTCTACTTTACTACTTTACCGTCTCAGAACCTGCCGCAGTGACCAATTCCTGGAGCGCACGCACTGACAAAGCTTGCTCTATCACAAATACGCATTGTGAAAGATCAGGTGGTATATTCTAGAAAAATATTTCAACAGTTTCATTCAACATCCATATGATTGAATTGAGTAGACCAATTTGAATTTCTAGAGAGAAAATGGAACATCAACATGTTTCATTTCACTGACCTTATCGGCGATATTTTCTAGAAAACAATGGCGATTACCAAATCCTTCGGCTGCGAGACAAACTCTTTCTCCTGTGGCGGTGCAGGACAAACAAACCATATCCTCCTGTAAATTTAATTCTGAATGAAACAATTGTGTTTATAGGGCAAACCGTAACAATTTTGTTCAAAGAAACAGATTATTTTTGAATATTATATTGTTCGTGTTGACAACAAAAACAATTGTGTAATCGCATGAATACGATCTGAATCCAAATTGAATATCGCGTGTGCCAAGATACATTTGGCTGGGTCATAAAATAAATCCGAAGGCTCAAACTATTTACCCCGATCGTCTGTGTCACAAAGAAAGGGAGAATTAAGGAAACTACGTCCATCATCACTACGGCTTCTACCACTACTGCTATTACTACTACTACTACAACTACTACCTCTACTATTACTCTCTTTTTCCGTCACCATAAAAGCCAAAGACATCGGTGTATTAATTTTATGAAAAATACATTTATGCGAGTAATTAACACCCTAAAGTGTTCGATCAATAGAAGAGATGAAAAATGTTCCTCTGCAAAAACAATTGAATATGCAAAAACCAGTACTTATAAATAATTGAATGCACGTGAGAAAAAGAGACATTAACATAACTGCACAATTTGAATTGTTGGTGGCACGCGAACACTTGGCAAATCGGCATTCTTATACCAACAATACTTTCCTCTTTTTATCAAAATTTCGTGAATATTGAGTGAGTTGATAATATTCCAATATTGAACAGGAAATAACCTTGCATACGGATAAAATATGTATTCAACGTGACAACACAAGTCGACATTAATTCTCGAAATTGTTGTAAACACGTTGAGTTTCCACTGTGGAAAATATTTCTTCAGTAAATACCAACTTGCAACTCGGAAAATGCATAAGATTTTAATATTTCAATAGTTTAAATAAAAAGAACAGAGGAGCATCGTTGATGAAGATTAATCCCGATCAATAATTAAATGCAGTGTAGAAGTGATGAATTGGATCTTAATAATACAATTGATGACAGCGAGTAAAGGCGATAGTTGAGAGTGGGTGGTGAACAATAGAACATGATGGAACTTCCGGGATTATTCAAATATAGGTCAAGGGCATATGAGCAACGCTGAAAATAAATTGAATGCGCCACTCCGCGTTTCCCTGTATAGTTTATTCCTGCTCTATACCCGAACATAATTCTCAACAAACATTGCAGTGTAGAATTTAACATTCTATGGATTAGAAAAATAAAAACAAACTCGTCACAATTTCAATACAAAACAGCAAATTTTTATTTATATTCGCAATTTTAATTGAACCACCGCTAATTCCAATCAGAATTTGTAATAAAGCTGTGAAATCAAGTAGTTGATGTTGAGAGGCGACAGACAGAGCATTGACCTACATTCCGAGAAAATTAATGTCGCGTGCGCATTGCATGTTCATGCATCAAACGTGAATAACGGTGACGTTTATCTATTCTTCGATTTATTTTAAGTCACACAACTACATTATTTTAAATTCGGTTTTCTTCACAGTGACAGACGAATCCAGAACGAAAGTATTGAATAAAGAATAAAAAAAGCGTAGCCTCTCATTTTCACACAATGGAAAATTCCAGATGACTAATGTATTCCTATTCATGCTGACTTTTTGTTGGGTTTTAGTGTGCGTGCATGAATACATGTTCACACGCACATCTAATGATGTCAAGGTTGTGCTGGTGGATTTTTTCGTGGTCCCGACGAAACAGGGTGATTGATGGAGAATTGTAATAATGATGCTGATGGTAATAATTCGTCAATTGTTTTCGAAATAACTCGATTGAACGCGTAGTTCAAGAGTTTAAAAAAATCAATGTGACTCAAATCCTCAAGTATTATTTATCATATATGAATATTGAAATCGCAAGTAGACCTTGATAATATCGATAAACAGAAAAAAATTGAAAAATGGATGATTATGAAAATGATGGAAGAGATTACAAGTGAGTTTAACATGAGAAGATCTCTAACATATAAAAGTTTAACCTATCAATAACTCATGCGTCATATAAATATTAACCTTATAATAAATTTAGTATGAACATGGGGTGTCTCAGAGAAGTGTGATGAAAGACACAAGTAAGGAAACATTTTAGCCTATGTATCCTTCAAGTGCCGCAAGCAGTTAAAGTTAGTTGAACTATATCGACTCCATATCAATTGCTTCGTCTCAAGTCCATCGAGCTTTTCTTGACTCGATGGTAAACAACTTTCTTTACACTGACCGATAACAAGAATTTTCCATATATTAAGCCGCATTTAATTTCGACTGAATTTATTCTGAATGTATTGTGTACACGTGCGGTGTGATTTGCATACTCTTCTTGCACCTCGTTCTCAACAACGTCGTATGTCAACTTTTACTTATACGACGCCTAAAATAATTTCCATCGAGGTCCGGGTGACACCACTACTTCTACATGTCCTTTACCATGTTGTGACTCAACTTCCTTCGCATGCCTGCAACGGTACGGCCCATTAGATTATCGGCTGAACCTGCCAACTGGAAAATTTCGACTAACCCGCAACAGCCTCTCGCATCGATCCATCCCTCAAGTGAATTGTAGATACGACATACAATGAACAATTTTTCTCTTATCATAATAATTATGGAGTTTTTTTTTGTTAAGTACAAGTTAAGTAAAGGGAATTCATCGCGTCGTAGATTGGATTAAAATATAATAGTGAATTGAATTTCGGAAGAGATGTAATAGATCGTTGGTTCAAAATGAAAGTGAATATCAAGGTTGGGTTGCGAGTCTTTGCGTCTAATCTGGATATAAATCAATCAATCAACTATAGGTTGCAGAATCATCTAATTGAAATTGTCATGTTGAATGTGACTGATGCGAGATGAAATTCTGGCCAAATGCCAAAGTATCGTTGGCAGATCAATGAAAAATTCAATTTTGTACTATGTTGTAATTTATAATAAGAAAATCAACACGTTGTCGATTAATTGGCGTTTAAATTCAAATGATTCTTTCATGTTGCAGTGAAAATATTGATGAAGGTCCAGCTGATGAGGAAAATGAATTTTTTTTCTTCACAAAAAAATCAAATACGGCCGAAACGAAGACTGACGGACTGGAAAAAAAATCTGCGGACTTGAGAAAGGGCAGACCATGTGACTGTAAAGATGTAAAGAAACGCAGGATGAAGAAGAGCAAGCCGAACAATACAAACAATGGAAATGATACAAATGGATCAAGTGGAGCAAATGATAAAAATGAAAAAAAAAATAACAGAGATAAAAACAATAAAAAAGTTACACCAAAAAGCATTCAAGGAAATGACACTTCGAAGAATAAAGGAAAACGTGGACGTAAAAAGAAAGAACGACGTTTGGTTAATCCTTTTATTATATTTTATCTGGAAATGTATTATAAAAATCCAACTAAATGTGTTGCTGAAATCGCCTCCGAGGCTGGAAGACTATGGAGTAAAATGTCGGCGAAAGAGAAAGCCGAATATATCAATAAAGCACGACTGGCAAGCGCAAAAAGCAAAACGGAAAAGTTGGAAAAAAAGAAGTTGAAGAAAGCTAAAATATCGAAGAGAATGCGAAAAGATTGCTGATGAACTATTCATGAATATCGTATGAATCATTCATATGACAAATAACCATGAGCAAAATTTTTTAATCTGTTTTTATCGCGTAATAGAGATAACGATCATGTAACTTACGATTGTTTATGATGATAAACTCGATGAAATATAAGTGCTGATGGTAATTTACAAAAACTCACAAATGAATCGTGATCTGGAATATACACAAAACTAATCTGAATCCAACTTGCAAAGCATATTTACCCAATATGGAGTAATATTACAGATATTTACATTACTGCTACAGCATAAATGCCAATACGTGTCGCATGATCCAATGTACAGTGAAATTAGTGAATTTAACGATGGTAAACAAACCGTGAACTCCATTGGAATCTTCACACATTTAATGATCATTGACAAAATACGAATTCGGAATCTCGATGAAGACGTGAATTGAGGTAAAACGATATAATAAACTCATTCAGCCAGAGTTCCCTCTGATAGCTGAGCAAAAAAACACGGCAATGTCGAGTCCTTACGTTCTATAAAAAGTGATTTATCGGCCTCATCTTCCAACCAACGACGTGTGTACCTTCTTTCCTCTTTCTTTCGCTCACCCATTCACTCGCATTGCGCTTTTTCTCCAGCATATTGTAGGCCACATGTACATATATACATTCACGCTACTATCACAAGTATAGATGATAATACAGAAGCGAGATAGGGGTCCTTCGGTGACACAGAAATAATTTGAAAGGGCTGAAGGTTTCTGTGAGCAACCACAGTCATTCATGTGTTATGATGGCTACAAACGTTGTATATCATTTCATAGATTGTGCAACGCACTGTAATATTACTTAGGAATTGACAAAGAGTGAAAAAAAAAAAAATTTCAATTTTTTTTCCCAGCCCTTCAGAGGGGTCAGGGTCGACAATGAGTTTTAAAGTGCTTCTTGACACGTCGAATTTTTTTTTTTTTTTTTTCACCGCACGTTCACACATGCAAATATACTTACGCACACATCAAAAGATTACTAAAATGGAGCAAGTGACATAACCATACCATTTTTTTTCTGCCTTTATAGGATTAACGTGACAGATATAATTTCTTTTATCAGTAGAACAAAATAAACGCCACCGGTGCTACGATCTACCGGCATTTGAGAAATTCTAAGCCCTTATCATGAAAATCTGACACGAAAGTTAAAGATTAATGGAGCGAGCAACAAATGAAATAATTTTCCATTCAAAGATTGAACGTTGAGATTTTATAATTTTGAATATGAAATTTCTTACCGTACGAAGGAATGATACATCATCCTGCTCCGATCCACCTTCACTGTCGGCCATCCTAATATCTTGTGTGATTTACTCCGATTTGAAAATATTCACTGTGTCGTCGTTGACGTATTGTGAATTTTAATTTGAAAAAAATGTGAATAACCAACTTTGTCACCAATAAATAATTTTGAACTGTTGCGTTGTCTCGTTGTTGTTAATATTCCACCACCAATACATGAAAGAGACACTGAATTCACTAAAACCAATCGTGTCTATTCATGGTTCCGCCACTACGCCAACGGCTCCTCGTGCGCGCGTAAGAATACGCATCAAGCCTGTGTATTCACTGAGTACTGGAGGTGTGCTACTGAATTTTCTGTTCCATCAGTAACTACACCAACCTTCAACACAGCCAATGCAATATATCTTCTTGTTGTATTCTCTCTATATAATTTTTCACCCCCTCTGCACTGTTGTCTCGTTATGCGCACGCGTTCTATCAATATTCACTTTCAGTCTTTCTCTATGTTGATATATGGTTTTCTCCCTTCTGGACTTGGCTACTTTACTTCCGTACCGACCAACTGACGTTTCCTCTCGTTGCTCTGTACCATGTTATACTGTTTCCTGTTTTACGCAATGAGAAAACAAGATGTGAGCATGTACGTATCGACTTACACATTCAAGTTGACGCTTCAATTCATAAATTCTAAATGAATTTGTTATTATTCAGCAAATCAAAAATGCATTGGGCTCAGTAGATGAATCTTATGAATGCAGATATTCTTCAACTGAAGTTATAAACAATATGAGATGATGGAAAATGGTATTGGTATTGAAGTTAAGACGATTCACCTATAAATGAAATGAATCACTGCAGATGATTTTGAAACAAGTTTATTTTCGGTACTTCCGTAGTGCTCGCACCAACGTTATATTGTACGAGTCAACGAGATTTCCCTCAGACTAACATACAAGTATCAACGTTATATCCAACTAATTCAAAGGTTCTCACAATAGCAACAGAATTAATGAATACTATGAACATAAAATGAAATAAAATTAATAATTGTTCATACTTCAGGAATGAAAACTTGTCAAAACGTAGTGGAACTTCTGAAATATTTTTTTTTTAAATTGAAGCATGTTAGGAAAACCTTCAGAAAAGATCACGCATGATAGCGGTTAAATAGTCGCAACACGCACTCTATCACCCTCATATATACAAACACTCACCCCTGTTTGCGGTAAAATATTTCATAGTTTTCTTGTGGCATCCAGGAAAAATGTTATAAAAACAAAGATTACTCAATACAATGCCTAATAACTTTATAATGGTGAATTATACGATGACAGATGAAATTAGTTAATTCCTCGCAACTTATTTTCACATTCCCATTCTTTACGCTGTATCTCACTACTCGCATCCATTCCGCGCGTGCCTCTCGCTCAGCTCGTTCACAGCCTGAAAAATAACCCGGCCGAAATATCAGAGGGGATACGGTTGTCGGTAGTGGTCTATGTGTACTAAACGAATAGCTGCAGAAGGAGGACAGAAACAGACCAAGTGGCTCTCAGCTATTTTCGGACAGCCAGCTATATACGAGTTTTTCATCAAACGCCCTGAAGGCCCCCATCGTAAAGGATTTTCACGACTTGTTCACTCCTTGCCCCTGATCGTAACCCAACTACGAGAATGAGATGAGGACAGTCCTAACTCACGAATTTTTTGTTCTAGTAACAACTTCACAATTTAATTGATTCATAATATCCTCATGATATTTCTGATAGTGTTTTAATTGTACCAATGTGACTCATGCAAAACATAACTTCCTACTTTGTGTAATTGAATTAATTCAGGAGATATTTTAATTCCGTCTGTGATTGATTACCAGTCTCAAGAGAGATATATTTATAGTTATGGGTCAGAAATGCATACCAGAAAATTTTTTGTGCTTATATAATAGATGTTCAGTGAAACATTTGTCTTGCAGTACATCAGGAATTTGAAGTCGTTGTATTTATAAATATGCACAAATATGTCGAGCTGTATTACTTATTCAAATTTCCCGCATTGGACTCGAGATTCTCACTTTTAATATTTCAGTCAATCGATCAGGTAGTGCACCTTCAATACCGACCATGGTCTTGTTTTCTATCGTTTCACTGTCTAGCTCGTGTACTGTAATATGTGTATTGTATGACCAAGATTCCAGGTTATGAATTGTCATTTCTGAAACTCTGATGAATATAGTTGTGAAAAGTGTTTGTAATTAAGGTCAATGTGTTCATATTAGTTATTGAGTGATTCGATATTGCAATTAATAAGTTGAAAATGTCTGCAAAAACTCGTACCAAACATGAAAACAGCAATGGTTTGTTGATATCAATATTTTGACAGAACAACTTGAATAGTATTCATTTGCAGGCAATCAATTACATATTTGAGGTTATGAACAATTGATACTTACTGGAAGTACGATTTGATTGAACAAGTGCTTCAAAACCATTATCTTTTGTTGAATACTGAAAAATCAACTGACATTGATCTTATGGGCTTTATCAATCTTCAACTTCCATTGATTCATCTCATTTCCATAATTAGTTCTGTCAAATATCTCAGTTACGAATTTACATCGCCAAGTTTCGATCTCCTTGTATTATGAATGAACGAGACCTCCCCGTAACAAGGGGATCATTTCCCGGACTAGACTCAATAATTAAATTATTACATCATAGTGATCTCTGTGATACATTTTCAATTTCCGTTTTGCTATGGTTTGATAGAAGAACCGGAGCAACTCTGTTGTAATTTTATAAATTAATAATTTCTCAACAAATGTGTGTCTGCGAACAGATCTGTTGATTGAATTTCGAGTACCAACAAATAACTTTTGAATTCCAAATGCAAATTTTAGACAATGATTCGGTTCATTTTTACTTGATCTTTGTTACAGATGTTGTTGCCTACAGTGAGGGTGCTGTGAGAAATAATGCAGCAGTTGTTGAATATTGTAGAATTTCAATGGCAGCACTTTCTGGTGGCACTGCCGGTCTATTAGGATTAACTGGTCTCTATGGCTTTGGCTTTTATATCTTTGCCGTCATTAGCTTATGGGTAAGTGCGAGGATGATGAGGTGATACGGAGGATTGGTCATTTAATAGTCGACAGTGAGGGTGAAGTTTCTAAAATAATATCCCCACAGGCAATGTTACTGCTTAAAGCAGGTGGCCAGTGGAAGAAATATTTCATAAGCCGATACAGTTTATTGACAAATGGGTTCTTTGGAGGATTATTCGTATCCTTTATGTGAATTAAATATTAATCTGAGAAACTTGTCAGTCTTGTTATGAATCTGAAGAATCTTTCCTTAATGAGATGTGTATCACTATTGGTGCCGCAGACATATGTGTTATTCTGGACGTATCCTTTCGATAATTTTCAATATCCATCATAAGACAAAGTAATCTCAAAATTAGCACAACTACGACTTCCTTAACCACGATCACAGATTCCTGTATGGTATGGTACACGTATATTGATCATGGAAAAGTACGATAGATAGAAGAAGTATCAATTGTATTTGTGGAGAAATTTTAGGCGAATAACACCTGCATCTCACAGAATCGTTGCGAAACGAAACAAATCACTTGTGAATTCTACTTTCCACATTAATCCTATCGTATTTTTCATCACCATTGTATAGATAGAATTTAAAATGAAACACATAATGCTAATAAAAGGATTTTTATTTAAAATTTGAATCGAGAAATTGATGTCTTCCTTTTGTTGTAGATCACAAAATGGATCAGTAACCTTGAAATAGATTCAATGAAGATTTCCAAATTATTTATTCATATCATCAAATTTATTACTTTTGATGATCAAGTTTGGGAATCGTTGATGATATTAATCCTCACACATACAATTGTACATGATATGCTCTCGTTGTACGTTTCAAATGTGTTTCGGGAACCAAGATCTCTCAATCATAATATTCATAATATTTATGAGCTTATAACGAAGACTGTAAAAAATAGGAGTAATATCTTCCCAAATGACGTTTCATGCTTGTCATTTTTTTATCGTCATATAATCGTTTCTGACGTCTGGGCGACATTAGATTCGTCATTATCATGGACTTGAGACTTCACATGAAGAGCAGTGCCCAATTCAACAGACTCCAATTTCATCCGTTCATCCATTGCGTCAAATTCATCTTTACTGAGATAATATACTATCCCGGCACCGAAACCATCACCAAGCACATTGACGGAAGTTCGCAATCGATCACTGAATAGCATAAGATCAATAAGAAATTACGAGGGACAATCAATTGCATTCAAGGGTGAAAAATATGGAATTCGACTCACAGCAACCAATCAACAGCAAACAAGAGCGAAACGTCATGCGTCGGTAATCCAAGTGCTGTCAAAACTAAAATCATAGTCACTAGAGCAGAGCTTGGGATGCTGGCTGCGCCAATGCTCGCCAGTGTGGCAGTCAAACTATAAACATCGAATGTGCGACTTCATTCATCTGAACTGTGAAGAAAAGAGTTTCGAAGAAATGATATGTACCTCACTGTTATAATATCACCAAAACCCAGAGGAATTCCATTGATCTGAGCGATAAATATTGCAGCAATAGCTTCGTACAATGCAGTACCATCCATATTGACTGTAGCACCAACTGATACGACAAATCGTGTTACACGCGGATCGATTTTATTATTTTCCTCTAAACATTGGAAAGTAATTGGTAAAGCAGCAGCACTGAAAACAAAATTGAACATGATTTTAATATTTTCTTCGCTGCCAATATTCAACTATTATAGAACTCTCAAACCTGGAAGCAGTTGCGCCGGCTGTTAACCATGCTTGAATCATTCCCTTGAAATATGTAGCTGGGTTACGTCGCGTTAATGTCCAAAATATTGTAGGGAGCGTGATCACACCATGAATAAGTAGACCGAGAATAACAGTGACCGTATACAAGCCGAGCATTTGCGCTGTTATTGCAATATCAGTGATGGACATGACTTTCCCAGCTATGAGGCACATTATGCCGAATGGTGAGTACCTTGAAGTCAAGTAAATTATGATTGTCGAAACAATAATTATAATTAACAAAAACTTTGAATGAAATGAGTAATCACCATATGATTATGAGAGTTACGATTCTCATGATGATTTCATTCAGTACTGTGAAAAATTCCATCATTACTCTTCCATTTGGACCTAATTGGCCAACAAGAAGACCAAAAGTAATGCAGAAAACTATCATTCCCAGAACGTTTGTGCCATCTCTATAAATTAACGTGTGTTCAAGGGTAAAATCACTATGGTTTTCACGTCCGACTATAACAACGACTGGTTTCTTTACGTATGTTGTTTGAACTTGTTGAAAACATGCTTGAACTAAGTTCTCCGGGATCATATTCCTGCAAAATTTGTAAGAGACTTCACAATTTTCATTCTCTCCTCACATCGAGTATTATCGATATATTCATTGGTTGATATGATAGAACTACCGGATGATGTCTAGTATTGCGTCAAGAGTAGAAACTCTCACTGCTTCAGAATCCATTGCTACTGTTACCTCAACAGTATTTCTAATTCTTGGATCGCCTGGGTGAATCAAGAGAACAACAGCAATACCAACAATGGCAGCCAAGATTGTAGTGACTATATAGTAGCACAGCGCTCTGAAGCCCATTCTGCCTGAACTACGTGCATCCATTTGCGCCATACCTTGCAAGAATATCAAACTTCGTTATTTATCCCGAATGTGGCGTTGCAGAAATCGGTTGAATATTGAGGTACCAGTTATTAAAGAAGAGATAATGAGTGGAAGAATGAACATTTTCAACAATCGCATGAGAATTTCGCCAGGGAAACTTATGAGCATGATTGATCCTGGTGACAAAGACGCTAAACGTCCGAGGAAGCCCAAGCCCAATCCCGCGGATACACCAAGGACTGTTAAAACCAAAAGCATGTTAGCGCCAAACCAATCAACAACTGCTTGCAAGTTATCCAAAGGAGTCGATTTGATTGGTGGCGGTTTTTCGTTATTCTCTGGGTCTCCTTCAGATGACATTTTCTCAATGGCATCAATATTCATCCTGAATGCAAAGAGAAGAACAGATTAGAAAATTCGTGATCGTTCATAATATACAAATGAAAAAAAAATATTATGTATCGTATTGATTTACACATGATCAGCTTTCAACTCGGCACCTCGTAAAACTGCCACAGCACCACATATCCTCTGCTTCATTGACATTATGAAGTTACTAAGATTTCAATATCTATATTACTTTTATCTCTGAATACAAATGAATCGGAAGAACAAGAATGCTCTGTGTGTCACCATCACGGTGTGAATTGATGTTAGAAAAACAATATTGCTAACATTCCATTATAAATAGTAATCGAAATCTTTCATTGAAGAAGAAGCTCACTGAAGGCTAAAAGAGTGTCACTTATTTGTTGTAATAAATTGACGGTACACAGCACTGATAACGACCGAATAAACTGAATCCGTAGACTGTTGTCAAATCGGATAATGAAGGGAGCTAATGTGCCCCAACCAGGATGCACATTGGCGGCGGAGTGCGGAAAGATTACGTCGATGGAGTGTTGGAGAGATCATAAAGGGGAAAAAGTTGGAGGGACGAGAAATTCATACAGGAAGAGGTCACTCATCGGATTATATGATTAACTGAAACGGCTGGTGTACCATATTTTAGTAGCAACAGTAGACCTTGGACATACACATTCTATGTATCTTCATTCCAATTGAATTCATTGCTCATACTGGATTCATAATGATTGATATAAAAGATGGTTCCATTTCGGTACATGGATCAATACCGGTTCTTCATCGACGTCGATATAAATCAAACAATTGGTATTTCTAATTGATTCCGTATCGTTGGCCTTGGTACTTCATTTTCTAACTTCGAATTTTAGCGGCAATCACAACTATCGCCATATTGAATGCCACATGCGTACGCAAGATTGCGTGATGAAACGACAACAATGAATCGTAGCGTGGGGGCAACTGCTAAAGAAAAATTCGCATTTTACAACAGTTTAGCTATATTATTAAAGGCGGTTGTTGGTCATAAAACCACAGTTGATTTACGGAATGAAGCATTTGTTTATGGGACTGTTGAAGAAGCTGATGCGTGAGTACTATTGTTGAGTCAATGAGAATCCTTTTTACTCAAATTTGTGAAGTTCTGTCTGTTATATTTGTTTGTCATTTCAGATTTATGAATGTTGTGATGAACGATTGTGTATTCACGGATCCCAGAGGTGACAAATTCAGTTTCGATACGTTATTTGTACAGGCCAGGAATATCAGATGCGTACATATACCACCAGATGTGAGTTGAATTCGATTGGGATCGCATCAAAAAAACACCGTAAATGTATAAATATTCCATCCAATGATAATTTCCGCGGGGAAGAATAATCTATACTGATCACGTGTATAGTTGACAATCAAGCATTCGTTATCTTGATTTCTTGGCGTTCAAATAGCTTGATGAATATTAATAGTGAGGATTGAGCGTGGAATCACTTTGAGAAGAAAAAAAATCGGGTCAAGCGATTCCCCCGCTAATGTTTTTGCACACGATAAGTTTCGATAACTGGATTCTACGCCAAATATCTTCGTGTGGTTTGATAGTACTGAATACAAAGGCAAACATTACTCAACGTAGAATATTGAATGGTGGTCATAATCAAGCCTGGAAATATTATTCGAAAACTCGACATAACCCAACATTGACAGCCATTAAAACTCTCAGTGACCAAGCTGGAATCATGACTACTTTCAATTTGAACAATTATGATTGCATCGGTTTCGATCTGGATAATACATTATTGTGGTATAATGTAACGGAAATGGTTCGAATGGAGTACGATGTGTTGGCCAATTATCTTGTTACACACAAAGGATATGATCCTCTATATTTATGTAAACCTCTGGGAGAAAAAGATATCGATTTCTTGCAAAAAGGTTTAGTTCTGGACTTTGATAGGGGGAACATTTTGAAAGTAGGTTATGATGGTTCTATTGGGCAAGCGAGTCATGGTATGAAATCTATGACAATCAAAGAGATCGAACAAATTTATCCTGGCCGTCATTGGAACGTTATTGATGCCTTTGTTAAAGATCCAGTAGGTACATGGAATGCACAAGGTTCTTTACAAATGCGATTTTTGTTGGATTATTTCGATATGCCGGCTAGTTTGGCATTCGCCCGAGCTGTCGATGCCGCCGACGATAAAATTGGAATACCGATCGGGAAGTACGAGATTTGGCCTGATATCTTAGACGGACTTTGTTTCATGTTTGATCGGAAACACTTTTTTCAAGGTGTTGGACAGTATTTTCCGAACCTGAAAGCAAGACCTGAAAAATACATCCGGAAATGTAGTCCACGGATAATTTCTTGGCTTCGCGAAATGAAAAAAACGAAATTGACATTTTTGATCACTGGATCGAATATAGATTTCGCAGATTTCACAGCCACATATGCAATAGATCAAGATTGGAAATCCTTATTCGACATCACAATCTGCTACGCGAGAAAACCAGGTTTTTTCACGGAAAATCGTCCATTTTTTTGTCTTTCTGGGTACAATGAGAATGAACCAATAGTAGGAAAAGATCTGGTTCGTCATGGGATATATTCACAGGGTAATTGGCCAGAGTTGAATGAATTCTTTCGGAAAATCACCAAAAAAAATCGGCCTCGTTGTCTATATTTCGGCGATAATATAATTCAAGACGTTTACACTCCAGCCGCTCACATCGGTTGGGACACTGTTGTTGTGAGTGAGGAAATGGACGCAGAACAAACGGATAATAAGTTAGCATCTCATCCCGATACAAACACGATAATATCGCGACATTGGGACTCTTATTTCTCCGTGAAAAATTCAATGGTTCATGGCAATTCACTTTGGTCTCACATGATTGAAAGATATTCAAAAGCCTGCATACCTTCGATTGAAACTATCGCATGTAATCCTCTAGATATGTCCTATGAAACTTTCGGTGGTGACAAAAAATTTGGAGGATATCATCCAAGTCATCTCGCGCCGACTAGATACCGGCATAATTAATTGATGTAATAATTGCGTTTATTGATGACTTTGCAAACGAATCCTATTTTTTTCACATTATGACTATTCAATCATTAACGTTGTAGATTCCAATGATTCCTGCAATCAGAAATGAACTGAATCTTCTGATGGGTCCAGAAAAACCAATGAAAACTGGAAAACGTACATTCAAATCGAAAAGAACGCAACAGAAGCATGAAGAAGACAAAGCTGCAGTCGAAAAACTCTTAAGTCTACAAAAGGAACAGGAGCCAAGTTGTTCACACAAGTGAGTGGATAATATGAACATTCATGAATCTTGGAGCTATCGTGTTAATAAATGAAAAGGCCGTGTAATGAATAAACGTTAAGAAATAGATAACATTTATTTTTCAAATAGTCGTTGCAAATTCATTATGTAAAAATACCACAATGTCAGTAACAGTTTTCTCACCATCATAAAAATACTGATCTTATAATACATGAAGAGAAAAAATCATGAAATTTCTCACTTCTATGATCTACAAATCGAACTATTGATTCAATACTCGATTCAACCCATCTAATGATATTAACTGAGTGATTCAATCCCATTATATGTATCCTATTAAAAATAAAGTTCATAAATATTTTCCCCAGAGGATTGGAACATCATTCGTGGTTGAATTTGATTACAAACAGGAACAGACAAATGCAATGCGTAATAAGAAGGTAACACGTTTGACATTAATGTTGGATAAGGCGATGCGATTTGAACTTTCAACTTTTGATTTTTCACGTTCATTATGACTGTCGTTCAATGGCTATTGCAATACCCATCCCTCCACCTATGCAAAGAGCAGCAATGCCTTTTTGTCCTCGTGTACGTTCTAACGCATACAGTAATGTTACCAAAATCCGCGTGCCTGAAGAGAAAAGTATCACTCATTTGTTAAGATTGTTCGGGAAAAAAACTTTTGTCAACTCAAAAAATAAAATGAAGTTACCTGAAGCACCAATTGGGTGCCCAAGAGCAATAGCACCACCATTGACATTGACCTTTTCCGGATCGAGGCCCAATTCATTTGAACAGGCAATTGATTGTACAGCAAATGCTTCATTCAATTCAAATAGGTCGACTTCATCTTTTGTCCATTTAGCCTTTTCCAACTGAATGCCATTTCCATTTATGAGTAGCACAAAAATCGATCGATAATTATCATTAGACTAATATTGATGAAATCAATTAAGTAATTTTGCATGATTATTGAGACAAAACTCACAACTAATTTTATGGCTGGTATCGGACCGGTTCCCATAATATCAGGTTCGACGCCTGCTCGAGCTACCGCCATGATTTTCGCCAGAACAGGAATGCCTGCGTTTGCAGCAGCTTCCGCTGACATCAGCACAACCGCTGCAGCACCATCATTAATTCCCGATGCATTTCCAGCTGTAACTGTGCCTTCAGCCTAGCGAACAATTATGTAAGACAGAATATCCGTCTGTTCCCTCATTGAAAATGTAGAATATATTTCACATAAATCGTCATTAACCTTGAGAAATGCAGGACGTAGTTTACCGAGTTCCTCTAGGGTTGTGCCAGCTTTAGGGAATTCATCCGATGAAATAACCACAGTCTCGTTACGATTTCTTATCGTGACAGGCGTTATTTCTTTATTGAAATATCCGCCAGTTATTGCGATTTCAGCTTTTTGTTGGGATTTCGCTGCATAATCATCTTGTTCTTTTCTGCTTATCTTGAACTTCTTCGCGATGTTTTCAGCTGTATTGAACATGCAAAATAAAATATTAAAAACTATTCAAATTCCAATGTCAGTAGAATTGTTGAGGACAAAAAAAATGGAGGTGACGAACCTGTAATGCCCATGTGAACATTAGTGAATGCGTCGGTGAGGCCATCGAAAATCATTGTGTCAACCATTGCTCCATTGCCCATCTTCAAGCCATTTCTCAATTGAATTGCATGTGGAGCTTGGCTCATGCTCTCCTGACCGCCAGCTACGATTATATCACCTTCGCCAGATTTTATTGCAAGATATGCGTTCTCAACTGATCTAAATAAAGGAAACAGTTGTGTCTTTATTCAGTGGTATCTACTCTCTGACTTATTGACCCAGCTTGCTTCTTAAACTGAGTCTTGTTTGAGAATTTGAACATGAATACGCACTTCAACCCTGAACCACACAGCATATTTACTGAGTATGCTGGTACAGAAATAGGTACCCCAGCTTTGATCGCAGCTTGACGCGCTGGATTTTGGCCTTCCAAAGCTGTTAATGCCTAAAAATAAATTAATAGTGCGAAAAATTCCACGTTGGATGGGAAAAATCATAAGTTTGCATTTAATTTCATTGATGGCTGACCTGTCCAATTATAACTTCTGATACATCTGAGGGTTTCAAATTTGCTCTCGCCAAACTCTCTTTGATGACGATGCTTCCCAAATCCGATGACTTCAAAGATGAAAGGCCACCACAAAAAGATCCTGCCGAAAAAATTAATTAAATTTTTTCATGTGTTGAATTCAATGACTTGATTGAATTTTTCTTTCCTATCAATTTATTTTTCTTCCTGATTGGAATTGGAAAAAAATATGAAGTTAACGGGAATTTGGAAAGTAGGTTGTACATTACTACACGAGTGTACCGAACTGGGAATTTGAAATAATTTAAAATATAATGTATGGGAAGCGTGTAAAAAATTTATTGCAAATATTCTTTGATAATTTTTGGTGATATAATTGATGCTCTTTTAATCTTCCATTGTGAACTGTCAAAAATATCCAATTATTGCATCATTAAACTGTTGCGATCGCTGCACACACATCCGAAATTGTATGTCCATTACATTCCAAAATTATTGGGTTATGTCGACAGTAATTGAGGATGAATTTACTGACCTATCGGTGTCCTTACGCCAGACACAATTACAACGTCTTTTCCAGTCATCGTTAAACTTGTAAAAAAATTTTGAATCGATCAACTAAAGAAAAATGAACAATGTGCTATGCTCAAGGGAGATGGCGGAAATAAGCGAGAGACTAAACAGTTGCTGTATACGAATGGAATGCGTGAGGTGGGAATTTATACCGGTGCTGTGTGACCACGAAACAGTGAGCACTGTGGGGACATGTGCGGCTTGATGTGAATTAACATCACAATTTCCATTTCATTTAATTCATTCATAACATATAATGTCATGATCTGATCTATGTATCTTGAACTGCTGCAAATTTCACCGCGGTGAAGAATAACTGTCGATTTAAATGAACATAATTAAAATATTATCACTGCTTATAACCTCAATCATCCAAAACATTCATACGGTCCTCCCACAAGGACGTTACATACATTATGCCTGACAGTTCTATTTGATAAAAAAATTCTTGAATAGATTTTGTGATGCGGGCATTAATGTCAAGTGTAAATGGATTGGCAGGGTAATTGAGATTCATATTTCGTCCCTGAAAAAAAACGAAACACTTGGCGATTTCAAGTTTTACCATCAGGTAGCGCATCGAGCAATACGAACAGTTCTCGTCTGTGTTTACCCGTCGTGCATTGTGAATCAGTGACTGGTGCTAAGATGGCCGACAACAAGGAGGAGATTTCGGAGCTCGACAATAAACGAGGTAGTTATTGTATTTGAATAAATTCATTTTGTGTGGTTATGTATTACAATGGTTCATAAACTATCGAATCATCGAATGATTTGAGCGGGCAAATGGGTTGCTTCATAGTTGCTATGAAATAAATACCATCTGCATGCTCCGTGCTCCGGGTCAACGGGCATGGAACGTTGCCGATAGAGGTGAAAAAAAATAACATTCCCATGAAACACTGATGAATTGATAATTATTTGCAATACCAGGTGTATTGATTAAAGAGTGTTGAATTCTTTTTGAAGTGGTGGTACATCTGTCAGGTCGTTGAACGCGCGGCTTTTTGACAGCAGAAGCAATGCGAGAGAGACATGGGTATTACACCAGGTGAACAGGCACACATACATGCGCATTTATACACATATACTCGTTCATATTAACCCTTCAGCAGATGAAATGAGGGCCGATAAATGTATTGATGTCCTTGTTATAAACTTGGATAGAATACGAACAAGAAGATGAGTATATCTGTTCGCTTGTCTTCTCTTCATTATTTTCAACGAGTATTGTGTAGTGTGTCTTCTTGTGTATGTGTATGGAGGTAGTCTCCCGGCGCCAACAACATGTGTTCACGATCGAATAGCTGTCCTGGCGGTCTTAAGATATCCCGTATTTTTATTCTCCCCAGAAAGACGTGTGGGAGCATGCGAGTGTGATGAAGGAAGGAAAATGTGATAAAACACCGGAATAATGACGAATGTATGTGGGACAGAATGGTACATGAATTCTCAATGTCATGATTTCTCCACATATTACTACTTGTCACATTAAATTACCGCTCAATCTTTACTGTGTTTTGCCGCTGAAAATTGGTGGAATGTCGACCGGTTGGATGGTGAATTTTTATATAAGAGTGACTGCGTATATCACTTCTATTAGTTCATTAGAATATTTCGATATCTAATTTATACTTTAATTATCATTAAATGCCTGTCGTAACTTGTCATTCGAATCATTATTGCAATTAATATTTTTTCATTACTCAATTTTTCGAAGAACTTTTTTATATACGTTTTTCTTATGGTCTTTTGTTCCTCTATGTGATGTAATCTTCATTGCTCTTCTAAATTTTTCTTTCATTGTCCGTAGAAGAATGAAGAGTTGTGAAACTGAATTTAATTTCAAGCAACGAATAAGCACGGCGCGCAATACGACATCGACTTCAACTTTACACAACATATACACATAGAACCAGTTGGGAATGATACTAACATTAGATCATGGCCGAGTCGAGTCATCGTCGCATAAACCAAAATACTCATTTTCACCGTTGAAATTTACTTCACAAGTTTTATATTAATATTTTACACCAGTACAATCTGACTAGACGCGGACGAATGCTTATAGTTAGTGACATAGCAACTCATACATATATGCACATATAATATGTATATTAGCATGTGCAATATATATGTTTTCCTTTGCAGTACTTGAAAAAAAATAGTTGAAGATGTTTCGAAAGTGATCTTGACTTTGTTCCAGAATCATTGTCTTCACTTACTTTGTTCTTTTTCATTATGGTTCCGCGTTTCATATTTTGTGTCATTTCGCATCGATCATCGAAGGGTGCGCCCCCCATTTCCTCGCGTGATTCATATGAGTAACTTTTAATTTTCTTCGCTGTTCATTTCAAACTCATTTTTTTTACATGTTCTATAGAAAAATACAGACTTTCATAATGCGCTGAATGACCTGTGGATATCTTCTTCAACGCAGAGTACTTTTGGTAGATATTTATTAGAATACCGATAAGCTTACGGTGTTCATAGAGTTGATATTTAATGCTCCCCTCCAATTGATGTCAATATCGATCGAGAATTGCCGTTACTTATCTTGAAGGAAAATCATAGACCATTATATAGAGACATTTCATTAGTGGAGGTATATGAGTGCTGTGCAGCTCTTTCCCACTTGCAAATTTTCTAACAATTGCAATACAATTCTGTAAACAACAATTTGTTCAAGCAGAAGTACATACTCTTATTACATCTTGCTTCATAGAATAATTAATGAGAAGTTTGCGATTATCACAGAGATAAGATATTTGTTGTGCTTAATGAAATGATGTTGGATATCGATGACTGATATGAATTATGTTATGAAATCTTGACTTTCTTAACAGACTTTGCGAATGAACCATCGTAATTGTCAATTGTGATGTCGAGAGAACAATCAGCATCTTTTGGACTAATCTTCCACTGCATACTCTTTCCACCTGTATGTCCCCTTCATACTTATAAATATGTACAGAACACACCCTTAGTATTACAAATTCATATGGTCGCCGCACCCCTTTTCAATTCCGCCTTTCTCTAATCGTTCAATCTAGCACACGCGGGAAAAGGATAAATATACGTTAGCAAAAGAGACTAAATGACAGACGGAGAAATAGATAAGAATTTATTTTCTACGTTTGAGAAAAGACGTAGTGACAAGTTGAAATTTGATTATTTCACATCCCCATTTGTTTTATTTTTATATTATAGACTCCTGAAACTTTCATATTCGTCATAATCACGATTGTGAATTGAATTATAATGAATATGTAAGCCATAAATTTGACATGCAAAAGTGTGGAGAGACTTGTTTGGGAATTCTCCCAAGTTAGAACCGGAAACAGGACATACGCGTAACCGTAACCTTAAACTGCTTCACGGTCATGAGCTGGTGATTATTATTTGCCCTCTGTGGTGAAATTTCCAAAGTCTCGTTTCCAATATCGTTGGCTGTATATCAATTTCACTTTAATTCTGACATCACATTCACAATTGTTTGTGTATTGATTATTATCCCACCACATTCACAATATCTTATCGCATAAGATTGAATTCCTCATTTTTTTTTGTTTTTTTTTGCTTCTTTTTCATTTCATATTTTACCAATAAAACATTGGTATCAGTTTGATTCATTGGATGTGTATTCCTTATGTCTTCCAGTCGCACATTTATACTCCGAACGACCTTGCGAATAATTTCCACCTGACATCCAGTTATTTATCAACCATTTTCTGATACAGAAATATTTTGTTTTGATTCTATCAAATGGAACTTCATCGTACTATTGGAATAATCATGATAACATGTAGATGGCAGTTGGGTGAAGCTTTTATATCAGCATACATCAAACATGGAATTACGAAAGCGATCGATAGTCTGGTGTGGTTTACTCCCGACGTAAACTCAGAAGGAGCTCTGACGGCCTGACAAAACAATCATTTTTAATTTTCTGTACCAAACATAAATTGAGAGGAATGATATGAATATGAAGTTTAATAGTAAGAATGGCGTTGGCGGTATGTTAAATATGAACGTCGTTGTTTATCATGGTATAAGCGATAATTTTCTTATCATAAAACCCAACTTTCTCAACTCTTGTCTCGGGTGCAAAGTAGGCCTTGCTGATCGACCAGCAGATAGAAGAATGGCGGTACGACACAGACAATTCCGTGCGGGTATATAGACGCGACTTAAATTGGCGCGTGCGTCAGATGCAACATTTATTGAACATGACTAATCGCACTTTCCACGATGTTAGCTGTATATAAATGTGTAAATATGTACAAAATGTTTATCATTGCGAGATGAGCAAGTTTGAGAATACTTGAGGTAGTCAAATTTTATTTTTTTCCGGTAAAAGTATTTTTTACGATGTAATATTATTTTATTAATGTCGGTAAATTTAATTATAAAAATATGTTTTTGCATTATTCATTATTCTGGTTATACACAGTTTTGTACAATTGTGGGTTGTTAAATAAATAAACGGGTGATTCTCACCGATGCATCATCAATGTAATTAATGTATGAACGTGAGAGTTTATATGTTGATGCCATAAACATGGAACAACTAAATGAATTATATGGTAATTGACTAATAAATAAGTGCGGTTAGTTAATTATTGAGAAATTTTTTACTGAGAAAAAAAGAGTTCGAATGCTGTTCATTAAAACAGTGAATATTTAAGTGAATTTGTCAGGTCGAAACATAATAGACTGTTTAAGAGAAATTATTTGCGTTCAATCAGAATTCATTCAACTTCACAAGAAACGATGACACCTCGAACTGAATAAAAAATCACAGTTCATTACATAATGCTCTGTAAATTAATACTCATTGAGAAAAAGATTCAGAATAATCTTTCGTAATTATTTTTCTAAGAAAAAATTAATGAAAATTGAGTATTTCTTCAGTGAAATGCGAGAAATTCGAATAATTGATTAAGCTTGAAATCATCCATGGAATAAGTTTCCTAGACCAGATCCAATTACATGAAAATTTGTAAAATAGAAATAATTGGTTTTTGAATTTCTCGACATCATGTGAATCGATTGTGAATGTGCGTCGGTAGTGGTTGCGGAGGTGATAGAGGTGGAAGTGCATGTGGAAGAGAGTGGGTAACATTCAAAGACGTAAGTAGTAAAGGGAAGGATTGATTCTCTGTTATAAAACACGCTCATTCGGTTTCTAGCCGAGCACATTGGTGGTACATATCCTCTGTGCATTTCATTCGCTCGCTGCATATTTAATCGTATAAAATAGATCAAGACGTCATTGTACTGTAACGCGATTCTTCGTATGTGTTTGTAACCAACATTGTTACATTTTTCTTTTTTTTTTTTCCTACATGAGTGGCAGTTAAAATGTGATGGATGGTGCAGTATGAATTCGTAGTTTTGTTCATAAAAACGTGAAGTTTACGTTCAAATTGGAAAACAGAGTGATTAGTGAAGGCATAATAAAAACCAAGAGAATCAAATGATCAATTGCATCAATAAAATGGTTGTTGTGATGCAATCCGAATATGACCAACCACTTGCTTTAGGTATACCTATATATTTTTTAATTACACTCTGATATCATTCTCTAATCTCTATTGACAGCAATATCATTATCTTTATTATTTTATCCCATTCGTAAATGCGTAGATCTAACATTTGCGCCACTCCGCTAAAAACCGTCATAGTATCGTTAGTTGACTGTGTGTGAGTGTGAATGCACCAATTATCATTCAACAAATCTTGCTACAAGGCTATTTTGTGTCTACATTCAGTGTTGATGCTTGTTTTTAGACTCGTGAGATGCATTTCTGCTTAGATGTAGGTGTGTTTCAAACTCATTGTTCCGGTTAAGCTGTCATGAGTGTCCTGGGAGAGAGGATTATTATGCCGAACTAGAATTAACTCACCGTGAACTCGGATGACACTTGATCTGTGGGAATAACCTATTTCTATGCGTTTCAACTGTTCATAAATTTTTCGTATTTAATCATCTTGAATAATACCACGTTGACTATACCACATTGATTATGATGGATTATTTAGACCAGCTGGAGTGTGTTCATGTCGGTGTTTCATTCATTTCAATTTTAATGTGCTGAACATTCGTCGTAAATATTCAACTTCATCCAAATTGAATAATTAACAGTTACATGCTCATCAATTATTTTCTTTTTGTTACAGGTGAGTCTGGAATGACATTCTTATCAGGTAGAAAAGACATTTGTAAGCAGTGGGATTGCAAATACACAAGAGTTGGTGAGTGGGGATCTATCGTTGATTTTTACAACAATGGCAAAGTTATATCAACTTATCTCGTTCTCTTTTTTTTCATGGAAATAAGAAGGATCATGCGTATCTATAGTAAGATGAAAAAATTATGTTAATTACTGGTTTCCTGCGTAGTCAATGCGATGTATAATCATAACGCACTGATGTTTGTTGGGTTAGAAAAATTCTTAGAGCGTCTCTGAGCGCCGTGAAGCAAACAATATTCCTACGAGCTGATGCTTCTTGAGTATGAACAATCCACCACTGATTTCGTAAAAATTATATGGATAAGGGAATTCTAATAGAAAATTATCGTAAAAATAGAATGCGTTCACATCCATGATGTTGTTTTAATAAATCCGTGTAAGTGGAAAATCATGATACGTAACAATAATGCAATCTCCCGTGTTGCTGAACTCTCTATTCGTGTAGATTTGAAGCGCATCCTTGAATCACATAACTATAGAATAATTTCATCAATTAGTCGGACTTCAAACTGCATCGCTTTATTATTATTTCAATTATTCTTCATACAGTTAGCTCCTGTAACGTTTTATTAAACTAATTCAATATTTATATAAATGATTCCAAATTCATAGTAAATAATTTGAATAAAATAATAATTATTCAGCATTTCTGCAACAGTTATATCACTGCATCATTGCTCGATTATGAAATTAATAATAAAGTGGCATTTTCTTAATGGTACGCTCTTTCACGTTGCTGTTAGCAGAATGTTGATGTCACCCACGTGCGACCCATACGCCTCTGTTCATCTCGTATTCAACTGCACTATGAGATCGCTTGAAATAGAATTCTCCAACAAGTTTTTTCTAGTCTTTTGCTTCATTCATTCATTCCTTGATAAGAGCATACAGATATTTTTCCGATAGCGGTTCTTCTCTAATCTTTCAATTGACTTATTTCGTGTTCTTCACTAATTTAATTCTTCTTAAACACTTGGCTCGCCTCTTCTCATTAAGACAATTGCTTGGCCAACGTGTAACGAATAACCTCGCCCACGTTTTATAATTCTACTATTACATAAGCTTGAATATGGGCAAGAGCTATGTGGTTTGCAGCGGAGAGAATTGAGCGATTTCAAATGCAGAATTGTGTTCTACGTCACGGGGCGTGACCTAGTAAGAAATTGATTAGTTTACATATGCGATAGTTTCACGTGTATGTTCATCAAAAGTGATATCACATGGATAGAATAAAAAACAGTTGATTTTATAATTTTGAATTGTTGTTATATTGTCGTGAATCATCAGCTCTCGCATTGAGGAATTGAGAGTAAACAAAGTTTATTTGTGTAGTATAGGACAAGAATGTCTCAGGTTTGGAGAATTTCTTGACCCAAACTGGCTGTGCCAGTCAATAAATTGAAGAATTCCGTTGAATTTCGTGTGTTGGCTTCTCTCGAATCTCTTCAACCATAGAAGTTCTCAGACTTCCTGTAGTTGTGGATCCTCTACCTTGATTAATAATCCAAATCACGTTATGTAAATTTTTCTATTTCGGCGTATTATTGCATTATAATATTGTCGATGTGTAATCCCAAGCACCATTCAAAGTAAAATCGTATTCTTATATAAAGAGAACGGAATATCGCCGATAGAATTTTTGCGAAGATACAAGGTGCATTACGATGAGTTATGCAAGTCCGGAAGTGATGCATTACTCGTTCACCACGAGTACGGGATTTCTCTTCTTGTTCTTTCTACCTGTCTCCCACTTTATACTTGCCAGTTCACCTTTGCTAGGACGGTCGGTGCTCTTCGCGTGACCTTGAAGTCAAGGCGAAGGTCTCGTGTATAAACCGCGTGAGATCACAGATCTTTATACCTCATTCCTTTTCTCGTCAATTTGTTTTAACTTCAATTCAATTCTTTCAATTTTATTAAGTAGATGATTAATTATGAGAAGTAACTACACCCAACAACTAATGTGGTCTGCTATTTCACACCCTGCTTTTCATATCATGCCACGATATAAATGAGAAAAAATTGTGTATATCGATTTTTATCATTACCGTCTTTCTTGGGAGTTTCTTCACTCTGGTTTTTGATGAAGTCAATCGAAATTCACACAGTTGGCCGTGAGGGCGGGGAATTTCGTCCACGCGAAACCAGCACGGTATAGCCGGTATAGTCACTTTTTTTTTTAGTCTTTGATCTTTTTTGTTCCTCCCGCTCCACCATCTTCACTTTTACTTGCATGCTTGGCAGTGCTGCGGTGGCAACCGGCTATTTTGGCGCCGAGTTTTCGGATCATCGACAGCGGCATTCTTTCGCATTAAAAACGTTAAACGGAAATCGCCCGGAGCACAATCTCTCAAGGATTCTCTCACGTAATGTTTGTGAATCCAATCGCATGACTCGCGAGTTCGTTCGAATTTACTTTACGCGATATTTTAAAACACTGATATTTGATATTCAACATGGTTATTTCCTCTGCTACGTAAACAGTGATTTGTGAATTTGAGATATTTTATCGATTTCAAGTTCAGTTCTATAATTCACTTTCCAAATTTATAGATGAAGCTATTCCATATTTCTGTTTCCAAAAATGAATATCGTTTGATAGTTTGTGAAACATTCGAATGACTTCCTTAATGTTTCTTTCATTTATGAACATATTGGAAGTTGATTTTTTGTTTATTCAGCAGGATTGATTTATATAACGGCAATTATAGCAGTAAGTGATAGTTCGTATAATAAAAGTTGTCATTTGTGAGATTTGATGGCTTCTTTGATCCGATTGCCAGTTTATTCACAGTTGAATTATTGATTTAACCTCTTTCACTGATCGTCTCAACTTGAAGTATTGTTAATGCGATTTAACATCTTTTTCGTATGCCTGATATGATAAAATCAACGAAATTTTTGACAATTTAGCTTGTATGAAAGCTTGAAAGTAAACACTGTCCAGGTATATGTACAATTCCCAATCCACTGCATTACTCGTATGATCTAATTAGCAACTGGATCCCTGACTCTGGCATTGAATAGTTGTGTCCCGGTGCCGGTAACGACAATGGCACAGAAGAATGGCCTGTCCACTGATACCTCCGGGGGTGGCCGCGGCGGAAGACATCGTGCCATTGAGACAACTATTTGGTGGATTTCTGAATTAGTATTCGTATGATATGAATAGCTTTCGTTTTTTTACCTGTTACTGCCGCTGCTTCACTTCCCTCTTCGTTGACTTCTAGAAAAGCTTTCTGTACTGCCTTATCGACGTGAAGTGATGGATCCGAAATTCCCAGGAAATTTGCCGATGGCTTGAAGATCCCCCCCATACCCAGCTACAAAAATGATACATTCAATTTTCGAGTAAGAGGTATATTGACAGTAGAAGTGGAACATACTTTTTCGAGGAGGTCTTGAAGATCGCATTCCGTCATGATTTTGAATTTTGGTAATCGCAACATGATCCTAACAGACTTTCGTCTTTCGTGAAGATCTTTGAAGTTGATTTTGTGTAAATTATCCTCAATGTTTTTCAGTCCATTGATCGCATCAGGTAATATGACAAACATACTGATTGCTTCGGTGCTCGGACTTCTCTAATAATGAGAAATGATTTAACAGGAGGTCTCGAATATTGTCTTCGATATAATGCCAATAACACAACTTACTTTGTAGGGTAGTTCAATATAATGAGCATCGAGATGTGGAACCTTGTCATAGTTGTAATAGTCTACATTATGCATTGTGGGTACATTTTTCGAAATTGTTTCGTTGATGTGAAACGGAATAGGTTGGGTGAGGCTTTCCTTGAAAGTTTTCTGCCAAGCTCCTTTAAAATACACAGCGCTGACCAGAACGAGTTTGGTCAGTACATTAATGATTCCTGGAATAATGAAGGGCGATCCATAAATGAAAGATAGATATTTTTGAAATATTGCTGAAAAGTACATAACCTATAAATGCTGTTAAGCCATTGAATCAGAATGTTATTTACCTGGTGTGGCAATGTCATTGACACGGCCATTAGTTTGGGAACTGCACCAACTGTTGATTGTTGCACAAGCTTCGGGTACTTTCTTGAAATCGACGCTTTCTATTGTCGATCGGAATGACGTTTCGATGAGTTCTATGAATTCAGACTTTATGTGCATCCCTACAGCAGGGAAAATCCTATTGGCTAAACGTAGTTCACAACTCCTGACATTCTGAAAAATCATTGTGACATGAATTATTTCATAAATCCAGTACTATATCAATTTCATATCAGAAAGTACTTACATTCAGCATGTCGATCAAAGATTGAATTCCAGTTCTCGTCACTGTGTTGTCATTTGGTAAAAAAAGACCGGCACGCAATTCTTCCTCAGTGCTCTCTCGGGCCCCCAAAGCTAACATTGACAGAACGATTGACGCACTCATAGGCGAGCAAATGAGGTTATCATTCTCTCCTTTCGATAAAATCTGTTAAAGAATCAGAATACAGAATCATTGTTCATCTGTACTAGTGTATTGGACTGATATACTTGGTGAGTGATCCTACCTTGTAAAATTCGTTGGAGAATTTTTCAATACTCGCATTAACCGAACGTAGTGCTTCCATTTTTACTGAATCAGACATTTCGAATGAATGTTCGGTGTGGCGTGCTGCCCGTTGGCTTCGATCGATGAGAACTCTGTTTATCTATGAGTAGAAGGACTGACACGTATTTATAGTGGAAATAACGCCCACCACCATCACCATTCGTACATGACGTCACATAGTCACGTGGACAGTGATGATTCAAACTCACAGTCGAAACTCACAGCACAGTATTCACATGATTATCTCGAACACATGTAGACTGTTGAGTTATTTGGAGATCAGTCTTATTATCAATTGAAGATATGACAATTTTTTAAGAAATTTCATGCATCAGATCAACTGCTCGTATAAAATAACCCTGGAAATGATGAAGAACCAGGTTAGCTTTTCTACAAGAATTCATTCTTATGCATCATCTCCATGGGTTAACATGGACGAAGGAATGAATTTACGTAGAGAATCACCTAAATGAAGCAACTACTTACATCTGACATCACATACTCAGCCAATGACTGACATGTTTCATGCCTATACGTTATGGTGTATCAATCAAAATCGAATCGAATTCACGAAAAATGGTATTATTTGTGCATGTTCCATATCTTCATAGTTTTGTCTGCACTTTCTCTTTAATTCTGACCATTCATACATTTCGTACGCTGTATTTTTCAGTTGAAGCCTGATAGTCCCCACACGATTTAAAAATTTGTTTATATTCTTCTGCTCTTTGTTTACTCATGTGAGATAGTTCTCATTTTTCTGATAGAGCTGCAGGACGCATTCCATCAGTAAATTTATGTGCTTCAAAAATGTACTCCTGTCTATATCGATGATACCGATGATTTCTGGTTTCTCTGATGTGGTTGTCGTATAATACACTTCTCATTATCTGGATTACGACTCAAGAATACCTTATACTAATGAAGTCTTGTCAGAGGAGCAAATGGTGTTGGACTCTTAGAATTTCGGAAAGTTTTGCTACATTGCTGATAATTCCCCCTTTGTTGGAACAAAGATCACAACATATATGTCTATAGGTATGACAAATCCATTAGGAAAATTGAGTACTTGTGACCAGTCATTCGAAACAGCAAGAGGGTTTATATTTTCGAATAGGTTTCCTGCGAACATTCAGAAGGTGATAGACGATCGTGTGATATCATATCATTTTTTCGAACTTGATATAAATTTCTTGATTTGTCTTCCATAAGTGCCGGTGAGATATTTATTGGAATTTAATCATTCCTAGTATTTCTGTAAGGTATTCTCTTTATGCGTAGTTTAGAGCAGCTCAGTATATACACAAACTATGATTTATTTGAAGATAGTAATATTGATGGTGTATGACGGTTGATATCGCACCTATTTTTTGAATTTATGATCACGATGCTATGTCCACATCATCATATTGAGAGCACTGAATCATTCTTCGAAAAATAACTCGGAGTTATCTTGAAGATAAGATTAACCTACAATCCGATCGAATAATACCAAATCTATGCTGTTTTATTTCTCATGTTTTGATTCTGCGAATGTGACGATAAGCTTCCAAATAAAATTTCCAAATGAATAATCATGATAACCATTCTATCGATAGATATCATTGAGCATGCGGTAGATGGCATAATAGTTCGAAATACTTCGTTGAAGTTGAGGCGGTCAATGTTTAGAGGGGAATGAGGTAGCTCCATCACGCTGGAACCCGCTTTCCGAAAAACCTTACTTTTCTTCGCTTATTTTCACCTACAAACGATGGTAATATATGTAGTTCTATCTTATTTGTTTGTAGTACTGATAATTACGCAGCAAA